>QEOT01001847.1:152636-169883 GCA_003123785.1 Pterocarya stenoptera
GTGGTGGGGTGGGGGGGGGGGGGGGGGGGACATCGGAGTTTCATCTTTATACCAGGGGACTGGGACGGAGTGGGTTGGAGAAAACTAGTGGTGGTTGAAGGAAGCTGGAAGTGTTGGAGGTTCCGTGCAGCTGTTACCACCAGCGACGACGTCGCAAACTTCAAATCTCTGATCGTACAGGGAGGTTCTCCAAGGGAGCAAGGAGATGGAGAGGCCTCGAGACGTGAACAGCGACAACAGGTCTGTCGAGGTCAGGTGGCGCTACTTTTATAGTTGGTGCTTAGTTACGGGAAGGGGGTAGCAGAGACACTGTTGGGCTGAAAGAGGAAAACTTGGTGCAAATTTTGTTTGATATGGAGATTCAGTTGGGAGAGCTGACTGATAAGGTGTGCTGGTTAAAACGGTGCGTCGAAGTGCAAGGAGAGGTGGGCTTGGGCTTGGGCTTGGGCTTGGGCCTGGGCCTGGGCCTGGGCCTGGGCCATGGTCGTGGAGTGAATGCTGAAGACTCAAGAGGCAGGGCTTCAGCCCTGCCCAGTGAGCCCAACAGAAATGCAAAGCTGAAGGGAAAGGTACAGGGCCAATGAAGATGGGCCTCAGCCCACGGGGGGGTTTCTCCCCAAAAGAAACTAGGCCCTGTCTGGAGGACTCAGGCAGCTGGCCCATCGGTGGGTGGGGCCGAGCCATCATTCTCAGCGAGGACTCAGGCAACCTTGCTGAAGGTTGTCGTTCCTCCGGCGGAGGCTATGATGTCGGTAGTAACTTCAACAGTGCATGGCGCCATCAGTACGTGCAATAAAGACGTTGTATCTGCCTCAAATGCATCGGAACCTACACAGAAAGGGTCAACAATGGATGTCAAAACAAGGAATTAGCTCACTGGGGATTGAAGATTCTGTAATGGAGGCTGCGGACCCACTCGTTGTGGTCATTCTCCCGTGTGGGCAGTTTCAGGTATCAAAGGAAATGTTTTCTGCAGTCCTCTAAATAGGATATGTTTTCTTTTAGTTATCTTGTATTTAAATTACTTTTGTATTTAAATTACTTATTTGGATAAAATCAGCTAGTTAGTTAGTTAGTTAGTTAGTTAGTCAGTTAGAGATTTTATTCAAATCCTATCTATGTAACCTCAGAATTATTTCTCTATTTAAATGAAAGGAATACCTCAAGAGGGTACACGACATTATTGACATGGTATCAAGAGCAGGTTACTAAGTAACGTGCCTTCGAATTTTTTTTTCCTCCCGCGTCTTGTTCTTCGTCTGGGTGTTCTCGGCACTTCTGTGCCATCATAGCTACTTCTTCTCTTCTTGGTTCTCTATCGGCATCTTCAGAGTTGATCTTGGCCTCTCGTGGGTCTTCAAAGCAGCTGTTTCCGCCTCTCCTCTGACCGTCGGCACTGTCTGGGTGGTCTGGGGTGTCAGTCGAAGCTTTCTGTGCTGGGCTCTTAGTCTATCGGCGTCTTCTGTGCTTTCGGCAAGAGAGGTTGCCTCATTCTGGCACTCGGTTCCCCATCGCATAGTCTCTCACAGCATCTTCTGGGCTTTCGGCAAGAGAGCTTGCATCATTTCACACTCGGCTTCTTCATCGCAGATTCTCTCGCACAGTTTTCTCTCGTGGGTTTGCTGCTGTTCTTTCTTCGAAAGCTGTCTTGCCGATCGGTGAAGAAAATAAATACATACATAATCTTGCGTCTCTTTCTTGATTTCTTGTTCTCCATGGTTCTTGTTTAAGAATTAACTCAATCTTGGCTCTCAACATTTGAAAGGTTTGTCCATATGGCATCTGAAAAATCTGATTCTTTATGCATTTGTTTTAATGGTGAAAATTACTCTGCTTGGGCATTTCATTTTCAACTTCTTGTAAAGGGTAAAGAACTCTGGGGTCATGTTAATGGCAAGACTCCAGCCCCAGAAAGTGCAACAGAGTTGGCTAAATGGGAGAGTAAGGATGCCAAGATCATGTCTTGGATCCTAGGCTCTATGGAGCCCCACATAATTCTCAATCTACGTCCCTACAAAACTTCCGAGGCTATGTGGGAGTATTTAAAGAGAATCTATACTCAGAATAATTTCGCTCGAAGGTTTCAATTAGAATTTGATATGGCTAATTTTTCTCAAGGTGTCTTATCTGTAGAGGAATTCTATTATGGTTTTTCAAATCTATGGGTTGAATACACTGATATTGTGTATTCCTCTATCTCTGCCGCTGGTCTTCCTCATGTGCAAAGTGTGCATGAAACCAGTAGGAGGGATCATTTTCTTATGAAACTACGTCCATAGTTCGAATCAATTCGTTCTCAGTTGATGAATAGAGATCCTGTTCCTTCTCTTGATGTTTGTTTGGGCGATTTGCTTCGGAAGGAGCAAAGGTTATTTACTCGTAGTACAATGGAACAACACCTAACTCCTCTTGCTCAAGTGGCATTTACTGCCCAAGGAAGATCCAAGGGCAGAGACTATAGCACTACACAATGCTATAGTTGCAAGAGTTTTGGTCACATTGCCACTCACTGTCCGAAGAAATTTTGTAATTACTGCAAAAAATCAGGACATATTATCAAAGATTGTCTAATCCGGCCTCCTCGAAAGCAAGAACGTGCCTATTCCACCTTGGTTGATCTCTCGGGTACATCTTCTTCTGCAGCTCCTGTTGCCGCCACACGTGCTTCAGTTCCTGCTGGTTCCAGTTCTACAACTTTTACTGCTGATATGGTACAACAAATGATTCTTTCTGCCTTTTCCGCTTTAGGCCTCTCAGGTACTCCTAATTTATCTCCTAATTCTTGGTTAATAGATTCTGGTGCCTCCAACCAGATGACTAATAATTCTACTTCATTACATAACCTTCGATCTTATGATGGTCCTCTCAAAATACACACAGCAAATGGTAGTTCACTACCAATTTCTGCCAAGGTGATGTATCTAGTATCATTCGAAATGTTTTGGTTTCTCCTAACCTCTCCTTTAGTTTACTTTCAGTTGGACAGCTTGTTGAAAATAATTGTAATGTTTCCTTGTCATCTTCTGGTTATGTTATACAGGATCGAGTGTCCGGGAGGATGATTGCGAGAGGTCCTAAGGAGGGTCGGCTATTTCCAATAAATCCTAGTACAGCTTTTCTTGAGTTTAGTTCTTTTATTTCTTGTAATGCTGTCAAAACGAGTATTAAAGATTGGCATCGTCGTTTAGGTCATCCCAATCCTCATGTTCTTCAAACTTTGTTTAAATCTGGTGCTATTGACAATAAAAATTCAGTTTCAATAGAAATGAGTTCTTTTGATTGTACGACTTGCAAACTGGCCAAAAGCAAAGTATTACCATTTCCACAATCTGGTTCTCGTGCCTCTCAGGTGTTCGATATAATTCATAGCGATGTCTGGGGTATATCTCCGGTTATATCACATGCTCACTACAAGTATTTTGTTACTTTTATTGACGATTACAGTAGATTCACTTGGATCTATTTTCTTCGTACTAAGAGTGAAGTATTTTCCGTTTTCAAAGGTTTTTTCGCACTCATTCAGATCCAATTTGCTTCCACTATCAAGGTCTTACGATCTAATTCTGGGGGAGAATATATGTCTCATGAGTTTTAGAATTTTTTTCACGAAAAAGGAATTCTTTCTCAACGCTCTTGCGCATCTACTCCACAACAAAATGGGGTAGCTGAGCGTAAGAATCGACATTTACTTGATATGGTTCAGGCTCTTCTTATTGATTCATCAGTTCCATCTCCTTTTTGGTGCGAAGCATTAGCTACCGCTGTCCATTTAATTAATAGATTGCCCACACCAGTTTTACATAATGTTTCTCCCTATTCCATACTATTTGGTCACACACCTAATCTTTCTGATTTGCATATCTTTGGTTGTGTGTGTTTTGCTCATCTTCCACCACATGAAAGACATAAATTGACTGCTCAATCTGTTCAGTATGCTTTTATTGGATATAGTTCAACTCAAAAAGGATTCCTTTGCTATGATCCTAATGCACGTAGAATACGAATTTCCAGGAATGTTGTGTTTTTTGAAAATCAGAAATTTTTCCTCTCATGAGGATCCTATCTCACCTAGTTTTTCAATTCTTAATGATGAGCCTGATCCCTCACTTAAACCAAATCCTACTTCCATGACTCTGTTTAAACCTGGTTTTGTCTACACTCGACGTCATAACACTCCTTTGGTTGAGTCTTCTATGACTTCTCAAGATTGTCATCCTCCGGCACCTGATCCGACACCCACCATAGCTCCTGTTGCTCAAGTTCTTAGGAAATCTACCTGTATCTCTCACCCACCCGATCGGTATGGTTTTTCTTCCCCTACTTCTATGACNCTGAGTCTTCTATGACTTCTCAAGATTGTTATCCTCCGGCACCTGATCCGACACCCACCATAGCTCCTGTTGCTCAAGTTCTTAGGAAATCTACCTGTATCTCTCACCCACCCGATCGGTATGGTTTTTCTTCCCCTACTTCTATGACTGCTACATTATCTTCCATTTCTATCCCTTCTTCTTACAAGCAGGCTATGGAACATGAATGCTGGAAGCAAGCAATGCAAACCGAACTTGATGCACTTGCGGATAATCAAACTTGGGATGTGGTACAATGTCCTCCTTCNTTGAGTCTTCTATGACTTCTCAAGATTGTCATCCTCCGGCACCTGATCCGACACCCACCATAGCTCCTGTTGCTCAAGTTCTTAGGAAATCTACCTGTATCTCTCACCCACCCGATCGGTATGGTTTTTCTTCCCCTACTTCTATGACTGCTACATTATCTTCCATTTCTATCCCTTCTTCTTACAAGCAGGCTATGGAACATGAATGCTGGAAGCAAGCAATGCAAACCGAACTTGATGCACTTGCGGATAATCAAACTTGGGATGTGGTACAATGTCCTCCTTCAATCAAACCCATTGGTAGTAAATGGGTATACTCCGTTAAGCTTCGTTCAGATGGCTCACTAGAACGATACAAAGCTAGATTGGTTGCTTTGGGAAATCGCCAAGAGTATGGCATAGATTATGATGAGACCTTTGCTCCGGTTGCCAAGATGACTACTGTTCGCTTGCTACTTGCCCTTGCTGCTTCTAAATCCTGGCAATTGCGTCAGATGGATGTCAAGAATGCTTTCTTGCATGGCGATCTAAAGGAAGATATCTACATGAAACTCCCATCTAGTATGCCTATTTCTTTCCCTACAGATGTGTGTAAATTAAAAAAGTCCTTGTATGGCCTTAAACAAGCTCCTCGAGCTTGGTTTGAAAAATTTCGTAATACTTTGCTACAGTTTTCCTTTAAGCAAAGTAAGTACGATGCTTCCTTATTTTTACACAAGAGTGATGCTGGAGTAGTAATTTTGTTGGTATATGTAGATGATATTATCATCTCTGGCTCAGATGGGCCATTGATTCAAAAACTTCAGCAACATCTTCATAATAAGTTTCACATGAAAGATCTTGGGGATCTTACCTACTTCCTAGGGTTGGAAGTTAGGTCTCAGCCACATGGTTTATTTCTCAATCAACACAAATATATTCAAGACTTAATTTAGTTAGGGGGATTGGAAGATACTACTCCGGTTGATACTCCTCAGGAGGTAAATGTTAAGTATAGGAAAGATGAAGGTGAACTCCTCTCGGATCCTACCTTGTATCGTAAGTTGGTTGGCAGCTTGATTTATCTCACCATCACACGCCCTGATATCTCTTATGCTGTCCACACTGTTAGTAAATTCATGGATTCTCCCCGACATCTACATTTTGTAGCTGTTCGTAGGATTATTCGCTATCTACTTGGAACTCCTAATCGTGGACTGTTTTTTCCCAAGGGTTCTTCTCTTAACTTGATTGTCTACAGTGATGCAGATTGGGCTGATTGTCCAGACTCTCAACGCTCTACTACTGGATGGTGTGTCTTCCTTGGGAATTCTCTTATCTCTTGGAAGTGTAAGAAGCAAAATTATGTATCTAAATCATCTACAGAAGCTGAATATCGAGCAATGTCGGCTGCATGTTCAGAAATTATGTGGTTGCGTGGTATTCTTTCCGAACTCGGGTTCACACAGACACATCCCACGCCTCTTCATGGTGATAATACAAGTGCCATTCAAATTGTAGCTAATCCAGTTTTTCATGAATGTACGAAGCACATAGAGGTTGATTGTCACTATATTCGAGATGCCTATGAGTCTAAAGCCATCATTCTCCCTGATGGAGGTAGAGGAGTTTCAATGGAGGCATTGAAGGGTGCTGGGCAGATGAATGTTTTGTCAGAGATTGTGGTCAGTGAGGTAGAGGGTGACAAGGAAGTAATGGGAAATCCCATTCCGTTATGCACTATCTCTCCAAAGCCTACTTAACAATTCACGTCGGACTGGGTGCTAAAAAAAGTGGAGGAAGTTCAAGAGACTGTGGGGATATCTTGTGTTGGATTCGAAGAGCAGTTTAAGGCTCTTCTAATTGCGATTGAAGCAGGAAGATTCACGGCACTGAAATCATCATNCAGGATACTGCCACGGTGGCTGCACAGACCTCTTCGATGGCCACCGACGACCCCCCAGGCATGACTCAGGTAATGGTCTCGACGTCGGAGGTGGTAGATGGGATTTTGGAGGCTTGGGAACTAGAGGAAAGGGGATTGATAGAGCATCCCACGATGGAAATTCCTTCTTTGTTAAGTGAGTTGACTATGCCAGAGGAGGGGATGTGGTTGCTGGAAATGGTTGGGGGGTTGATGGAGGTAGAGGAGTTTCAATGGAGGCATTGAAGGGTGCTGGGCAGATGAATGTTTTGTCAGAGATTGTGGTCAGTGAGGTAGAGGGTGACAAGGAAGTAATGGGAAATCCCATTCCGTTATGCACTATCTCTCCAAAGCCTACTTAACAATTCACGTCGGACTGGGTGCTAAAAAAAGTGGAGGAAGTTCAAGAGACTGTGGGGATATCTTGTGTTGGATTCGAAGAGCAGTTTAAGGCTCTTCTAATTGCGATTGAAGCAGGAAGATTCACGGCACTGAAATCATCATTAAAAAGGGACAAGAAGTTGAAACATCTACAAAGTTCTATTAATTATGATAATAAGGAGGGAAGTGTGGGGAGGGATAGGTTGAAAGGGCGGGGGGCATGGTCATCTTATGAAGCCTAAAATCTTTGCTTGGAATGTAAGGGGGATCAACGACGTTAACAAACGTCTTTGCATTAGATCCCTTCTTTGTAGCTAGAAAATTGATGTTGTGTGCCTTCAAGAGACTAAATTGAGTTGTATTGATAGAAATATTATTCATAGTTAGTGGGGTGGTGTTATTTAGCTTCATTGGGCGCTTCAGGAGGTGTGTTGTTGATGCGGGATAAGAGAGTGGTGGAGTTGGTAAAGGATTGTATTGGGTATTATTCAGTGGCTGTCTCTTTCAAAAACATTGAGGATGGGTGGAGGTGGGCTTTTGTGGGTGTGTATGGGCCTAATGTGGATAGAGACAAGTTTTCTATGGGAGGAATTGGCGGGTTTGTATTTTGTATGGGATTTACCGTGGTGTTTTTGTAGAGATTTTAATATAGTTCGGTACCCCAGTGAGAGGGCGGGGGCATCTACGTCGACAAGGGCTATGGAAGATTTCTTGGAGCTGATTTTTTACTTAAATCTTGTGTACCTCCCCTTGGTAGGGGGGCTTATACTTGGTCCAATAGTAGTGGGTGTACAAGACTGGATAGATTTCTAGTCTCTTCGTCTTGGGAGACACTCTTCCCGGATTTATGTCAGAAGAGGTTGCCACAGTTATGTTCTAATCACTTCCCGATTTTGCTTGATTGTGGTGGTATTTATAGGGGCATGTGTTATTTCAAATTTGAGAATATATGGCATTGTACTGAAGGATTTGTAGAGAAGGTAAGGACTTGGTGGGCAGGTTATTCTTTTGATGGTATCCCTAGCTTTATTGTGGAGGGTTAAGACCGATTTAAAGAAGTGGAATGATGAAGTTTTTAAACATATGGAAATGCAGAAAAATCTCCTTTGGGACGAGTTGCATGCATTGGAGGAGGGGGCGGATAATGAGGAGTCTTTGTCAAGAAAGAATGTGGTTGTAGCTGAAATTGAGAAGGTTTTGTTGAAGGAAGAAATATCTTGGAGGCAAAAATCTAGGGCTCTTTGGTTGAAGGAGGGGGACAAATGCACTAAGTTTTTCCACAAGGTGACTAATTCTCATAGGCACAATAATGCCATTGAGGTTCTCCACTCCGGCTCAAATGTGTTTCATTCCCCCGAAGAGATTCAAGATCATATTGTGCGGTACTACGAAGATCTCCTTGCTGAAACAGCATAATGGTGACCCAAACTTGATGGTTTGAACTTTGATCAGCTGGATTCAGCTGTAGCAAGCTAGTTGGAGAGGTTGTTTGATGAAAATGAGGTGCATCTAGTGGTGAGAGGCATGTGCAAAGATAAAGCCTTGGGCCTGGATGGTTTTTCTATGGCTTTCTTTCAAGAGTGTTGGGATATAGTGAAGGAAGAAGTGATGTAGGTTTTCCATGATTTCCATACGTTTCATGTGGATTTTTTCAGACTTCGAGGGGTTTGAGACAAGAGGACATGTTATCCCATTTTCTTTTTCTCATTGTTATGGAGGCATTGAGTCAAATGGTGGAGGCTGCGGTAAGGGGGGGCTTCATTGCTGGTTTTTCGGTGGGTAACAATACTAATGGTGTTCGTTCTATTTCCCACTTATTATTTGCAGATGATACTCTTATTTTCTGTGATACAGATTGTGGTCAGATTCAAGCCTTAATGGCTGTTTTGCTGTGTTTTGAAGCGGTTTTGGGACTCAAGGTGAATTTGGGGAAGTTGGAACTGGTACCGGTGGGGGACGTGAGGACTTTCCTGCAGATTTGCTAGGCTGCAAAGTTGCCTCTCTTCCTTTGAAATATCTTGGGCTTCCTGTGGGGGCGTCTTTCAAAGCCAAGAGTATTTGGGACGGTGTGGTAGAGAAGATTGAGAAAAGATTGTTTGGTTGGAAGCGGTTATATCTATCAAAAGGGGGGAGATTAATACTTATCAAAAGCGCACTCTCCAATCTTCCTACTTACTATCATTCTCTCTTTCCATTACTGGTGGGAGTGGCAAACCGGATGGAAAAATTATTTAGAGCATTCTTGTGGGGTGGCATGGGGGAGGAGAACAAATTTCATCTTGTGAGTTGGCAAAGGGTGAGCTGTCTGCTTGTGAATGGTAGCTAGGGGGTGCGAAATTTGAGTATCTTTAATAAGGCACTATTAAGAAAGTGGTTGTGGAGATATCAAATGGAAGGGAACTCGTTGTGGAGAGAGGTTATTGATCGGAAGTATGGATGTGAGTGGGGGGGATGATGCTCTTAAGGAGGGTAGGGGGTTTTATGGTGTTAGCTTATGGAAATTCATTAGAAAGGGGTGGCACATTTTTGAAAAACATCTCAAGTTCGAGGCAGGTCAGGGAGCACGAACCCGTTTTTGGTTTGATGTATGGTGCGGCGAGAGACCTCTTTACACAGATTTTCCGGTCATTTACAGCTTGGCTGGAAACCAGCAGGCAGCAGTTTCAGAGGTGCTGTCTCCTGTAAATGGGACTGGACTTTGGAATGTTACTCTTACTAGAAATGCTCAGGATTAGGAACTTGATGAGCTTGAAGTCTTTTTCAGCTACTTGTATTCAGTGAAATGGGGAGGTAATGGGAGTGATCGCATGCTGTGGAAACATATGGGGAGCAAAAAGTTTACTGTTAAATCGTTTTACAAGGTTTTGACAGGACAGGACAGGACAACAGCCTAATTCCTTTCCATGGAAGAGCATATGGAGGGTTTCCGTGCCGTCTAAAGTCGCTTTTTAACATGGACAGCTGCGCTTGGGAAGATCTTGATGGTGGATAATCTATGGACGTGTGGTATGGTGGTTGTGGAGTGGTGCTTCATGAGTAAGAGGAATGGGGAATCGATTGATCATTTATTTTTACATTGCGATGTGGCTAGGGAGTTATGGGCTGGTATTTTTAGTAGAGCCGGGCTGTGTTGGGTTATGCCTAAGTGTGTGGCGGATCTACTAGCATGCTGGAATAGGCATCTTAATAGCTCTTAATTGGCTAATGTGGTGTTTATGGACGGAAAGGAATGATAGGTGTTTCAACAATAAGGAGTGTGTAATGGAGGAAATCTGGAAATTATTTGGATTATCTCTTTTACAGTGGGTTGCTGCTATTGTATTAAAGGACGGGAATGTTCATGAGTTTTTGTCTACTTTTCAGCTTTCTAGAATGTAATTAGGTGTCTTATTTTGTATACTTTCTATGTAAATGGGCATGCCCTAGTTTCATTCGATTCAATAAAATTTCTTACTTATCAAAAAAAAAAAAAAAAAATAAATGTTATTTGTGGTTGGACACCTGAATATTTTCACCTGATTGGCTCTCTCCAAGAACAGATCCTCTGTCAAAATCTTAGGTCACTTTGTGTTGTTTTATAAAGTTTTCTTTCATCGTGTTTTTGCTTCTGTTGACTTGTCACAAACATGGTCTGCACTTTCTGGTTCGCAGGCTAGTAACTCTAGTTTTTTTAGCAGTAAAAAGTATCTAATGAGTTCTCTCTGTTTCTCTCCCGCTCATATTAATATATATATAATTACATACTTACCTGCATACACAAATATATATATATCTCGATGTACTTATGTTTCTGTGGTCTGTGTGCAACCAAAAATTTGCAATGTGGTTTTGTTGTGGTATACTTCTAATTTTTAAGAAGGTGACTGATTTTATTTTTATTATTTCCTTGTTAGATATTATGAAGGCCTGCAAAAATGTGTTGGGCTATATTCAGAAAAGTCACAATTTTCTCCTGATGAAATTGATCGGTTACATGGCTTGTACAAATCGCTTGGGCAGCAATACCAGGCTTCATCCGCTGTTAAGGTTGCACATTTAGTTTATTTATGTTTATTACATCTTCCCTTTCTTAGAATGGAAATGTTATATGTCCAATCCAGGTGCCTCAGATGATATCCACTCTATCATCAATAAAGCAATTTCTTCTACTTATTGCAGAACTTATTTTACTTATAAAAAAGAAAAAGAAAAAGAAAAATCTTTCTACTTATCTAATAACACGGGGTTAGAATGTTTGCTATTATTATTTTTCATTTTCTCTCCCAATTTGCCTATTGTGGTGTCTTTGGAGGGAGAGGAATGAAACAAGCTTCGAAGATCGCCAGCAGTCAATTGATGAGCTGTGAATTTTTTTTGAATACTTTTTCCATTGGTCGATTGGAATAGATTTTAGTGGCCTGAATATTCATGACTTTCTTGTATCTCTAGAAAATCATGCATAGGTGTTGCTCCTATATATATGTCCCGTGTACTTGAGCTATGCTTATTTTTCTCATCTCGTTTACTGATCAGAGAAAAAGATACTAGATTGACCCCTGCTTTTTTCCCTGGCCTCAGAGAATTCCTCTTGATTTTCTGCAAGGCGACAGGTTCCTAGAAGCAGCAGAAAATTATATAAGGCCTCTCCTAACCAAGGTATTTATGGTTCTTTCTTATGCAACACTTATTGGTCTTCTGAATGTTGAAATAGGTCATGACTTTTCTTCTTGGCGTGTGTAGGGAGTTCCATCATTGTTTTCTGATCTCTCTCCCTTGTATGATCACCCTGGCAAGGTTAGCATGATCACTCCCTTTGTTTATCTGATATGAGAGAGATATTGTCTTTTTATGTTGTAGAACTGAGGGATGCTCTGGTAGGAAATATAGTTTGCGTCAGGTTTTTTGTCACTCTTGTGCAGGCAGATATTCTGGAGCAACTTATTCTCAACTTGGAGCATTCAATAAGGACGACTAGCCGATACCCTGGAAGGTTATGTATGCTGTTCGTTCACATGTTATATTCTGATGAATGTGGCCACAAATTTCTCTTTTGGATGGGTTCAAACGATAGATAATAATGGAATTTGACTAACTATTGCTTGCAGAATCCCTTAGAGATACTGCATTGGAGTATCTTGCACTTTGGAGCACTACTGGCAACCAGTTATTTTCTTTTCTAGAATAGGGGATTATGGCATGGGCCATCCATGTAGGAAGTGTGTAGCAATTAAGAATGTGAAACTAGGAATTGGGAACTTGTGTTGGCATTGAGTATGAAATATGTGATGTCTGTTCTTTTTTCCCGAGCATCAACGCAGTGTTTATTTTGAGTTATTCTTTCTGCTGACGACATGTTGCTGTTATTTCTTCTTACTTGCAGGGTAGAAAAAGAGCCCCCTTCGACACTTATGTGGACATTATTTTTATTGGCTCAGGTTGTTTATTGTCAATTGGATGTTCAGTGTCTTTGTGTGTTTTTATACCCTTGCTTAGTTTCTTGGGTACGTAGTCTTATAGATCTTTTGCTCATACAGCACTATGACAGACGGGGTCAATATGACGTAGCTCTTTCTAAAATTGACGAGGCTATAGAACACACTCCAACTGTGATTGATCTGTACTCTGTCAAGGTTTGCATATATTTACACTCTCCATCTTCAAAATTTTCTGTAGCAATTCTCTGATGGTAAACTGCCACGAGTTTATCTCATCAGTTTCAGCTTGCTGTGCCTGTGTCTATTTTTCTTATTGGGGCTTGCCATGGTGTTTTCCTGTTTAATTTTATCAGTTTCTATCGACTGTTGAGGGCTGTTGTCTCTGCAATGTCTAAATAATCAGGACTACCTTTTCCTGCCATGGTAAATTCAGAATTTGGGAATGAAAATATGAATGCCGCTGCAAGTATGCAGCTTGGTGGCAATGCATCATATATGACATGGAATATAAATATGCGCATACCAGTTTAGCATCTCAGTAGGTTTCTGAAATGAATTTTCTCCTTGATGGTGTGGTTGCTAAACAATTATCATAGATTCCTCTTAGGAGCAACTTTGTTGTCATCACAGTTGTTTTTGTGCAAAGAGGGACAAATGGTTTTAGACATTATTGAGGCGTTTTGTTTTCTTTTAATGCCCTAGATATTTTAGTTATTGAGTCATTGTTTGAAATCTTTTGAGTTCGATTCTTTTATAAAGTAGTAATTCTGCTTGTCTTTTGATCAGAGTCGAATACTGAAGCATGCCGGTGACTTGGCAGCTGCTGCTGCATTGGCAGATGAAGCTAGGTGTATGGATCTTGCTGATCGTTACATAAATAGTGATTGCGTTAAGCGTATGCTGCAGGCTGATCAGGTTTTGAAGCTGCCTTTTCTTTATCCTTTGGTCATTTGTCATTTTGGAGTGGTTTATGCTGCATATATTTGCACTATTCTGGGTCTACTTTATTAAAACTGTTGTTTTGAAGGTGGCTTTGGCAGAAAAAACTGCTGTATTGTTCACAAAAGATGGTGATCAGCACAACAACCTTCATGACATGCAGTGTATGTGGTGTGTCTCTTTTTACTGGCACAGTTTTCCTTGCTTAAAATTGCTATCTAGATTGCAGCTGTTTAATTGTTACATGATATTTTCATCTCTGGAGGTATGAACTTGCTTCTGGTGAAAGTTACTTCCGCCAAGGTGATCTTGGACGAGCCCTGAAGAAATTTTTAGCTGTGGAGAAGCACTATGCTGATATTACAGAAGACCAATTTGACTTCCATTCTTATTGCTTACGGAAAATGACTCTGCGTGCCTATGTGGAAATGCTTAGATTTCAAGATCGTTTACATTCACATGCATATTTTCACAAAGCTGCAGCTGGGGCTATCAGGTGAAACATCTCTGTCAGAACCTTAAACTAGATTCTTGATAATTCTTAATGAGAAGTATTTTTTTTTTTTTTTTATAGGTAATAAGAGATTTTATTCCAACCAAGTAAATAGGCATAGCCCAAGTACACCGGAAGTATACATGAGAATACACCTAAATACAAGCTAAAGAAAAGTAGAATTAAAAAGCATTAATGAGAATTAAAGAAAAGTAGAATACAACTTAATGAGATGCTATACTTTTTTGTTGCTTTGCATTCGAACTTTTCTGATAATCTTATTTCATCAATATGGTGCATCATGGAGTTTCTAAGGCCAGATAAAATGCAGATAAATATTGCCAATCGTCTGAACCATGAAAAATGCCATGTGTCTATCAATAATTCTTCTTGCAGTCCCCCAGGGAAAGGCCCCGTACACGACTCTTATGTGCTTTATGTCAAGTTACCAAAGTTTTTATTTTATTTTTCCAAAAGACTGACTTTCGTTAGAAGGTGCGGAGGCTCTGGCCTTATTAGCTAAAGTGAATTCTTTTAAAAGCCCCTAAAGTGCTGACTTCTGTCTTCTACCCTAATAGCTCCCCAAAATCAAAGGAAACCTATAATGGCGTCTAATCCCAGTTACAATTGAATCTTGAGATACTCTTTTGTTCTCTGCATTATCTTCTATGCATCAATCATCCTGATTTTTTTTTTTTCTCGCAGCATTGTTCTCTGCATTTTGCTTCCTCCTGGGGGTGGGCAGAGCACTAAAATTGAAACACAATAACCCATAGTTTCCTTTCAAATCAAGAATAGATCCTTCCTAGAAACAGACACCCCAAAAGTCTAATTTTTTAAAAGAAGTTACCTTCAGTTTTTGCTAAAGTTGAGCACTCATGTAAAATAATTCCCATGTATAGAAATTGACAGTTAATTCTACTTTAAAAAAAAAAAAAAAAGACTATTCATTCCCAAAAAAAAAACACAGTTTGTGTCGAAAGATTTTCAATTCCTGATGAGATGGATGTAGCAGCAGCTTGAAGGAGGATGGTCGCTAATCAAATGTGTTAGATTTATTTGTCTATTTAAAATGTACTATGATTTGTATTGGTATGATTGTCATCTGTCACTTACAGCATAGCGCATGAAGAACTTCATATTTTTTGGTTATTGGATTTTGAGATGCAGATGCTATTTAAAGCTGTATGATTCTCCTCCAAAATCAACAACTGAAGAAGATGATGATATGTCAAAGATGCCTCCCTCTCAGAAAAAGAAATTGAGGCAAAAACAGAGGAAGGCGGAAGCACGAGCTAAGAAAGTATTGTAGTTTGTTTCTGTGGCTTCTGGGAATTCTTCCTGCTTAGTTTTTTTCATCCAAATCGTTTGCATTCTTTTAGGAGGCGGAAGAAAAGCATGAAGAATCAAGTGCTGCTGGTGCTTCTAAGCCTGGAAAGCGACATATCAAACCAGTAGATCCAGATCCTCATGGGGAAAAGTTGTTGCAGGTTTCTTCCAATCCTACCTGTGCCTTTCAAATCCTCAGAGAAATATAATTCTTTTAATGCAGTTTCTTCCAATTTTACCAGTGCCCTTCAAATCCTAGAGAAATATCCGTCTATCTCATTTGTTGAATATTGCTTTCTTTAGATTGAAGATCCATTACAGGAAGCCACAAAGTACTTAAAGTTGCTTCAGAAGAACTCACCCAATTCCTTGGAGACACAGCTGCTTTCTTTTGAATTAAATATGAGAAAGCAGAAGATTTTGCTTGCCTTTCAGGTAGCGTATTGTTCAAGATTGGATCTTAGAACCCTTCTTTAATAGTGTCATCTTATTTATCGGCTGTATAATCTTAACTGAATATTGACTTAATATTACCCTGGGTTATCTTCAAGTTGCAAGATATAATCGGAGTTTCTCTTATTACTTTGTCTTGATGGAAGGCGAGTTTTATCTCGACTGAGGTTTTGATGAGATTAACCGGACAAGCTGATTAGCTATAGTTGCATATCTTGTAGCTCAATCACTATCATACTCATAATTGCTCCAAGTTTAATTTATGATGACAAATTCATTGGTTTTCTTTCATTTTTTCTTCCGGCTATACTTATCAAAAGGGGGGAGGACCACACTTATCAAGAGCACTCTTTCTAATCTTCCCACATATTTCTTGTCTTTATTTCCCCTTCCAGCAAGCATTGCATCTAGAATTGAGAAAATCCAACGTGATTTTCTGTGGAGTGGACTAGGTGATGACTTTAAATTTCATCTAGTTGGATGGGATAAAATATGTACTTCATTGAGAGCTGGTGGGTTGGGGGTATGTAATGTTAGGGTCTTTAATAAGGCTCTATTAGGAAAATGGTTGTGGCGCTATAATCATGAGAGGGAAGCTTTATGGAAAGGGGTAATTGATGCCAAGTATGGGAGTGCAAGGGGGGGCTGGTGTTCTAATGAGGGGAGGGGGGCTTATGGTGTTGGGTTGTGGAAGTATATTAGACAAGAGTGGGGGATTTTCTCGAGTAATAGTAGGTTGAGTCTGGGGCTGGGCAGCAGAATTTGCTTTTGGAATGATGTGTGGGTGGGAGATATGGCTCTAAAGGATGCTTATCCTACTATTTTCAGAATTATACGAGAGAAGGAAATTATGGTGGCTGATGTGTGGCAGTTAGACATGGCTCACAGGAGTGGAACATCAACCTCACTAGGGAGGTACACGATTGGGAAGTGAGTGAGTTGGTGGCTTTTTCAGTTTGCTGTATAACATCTCTATTGAGGTTCCAGCTGAAGATAGGATGAATTGGCGACCTTCTAAGAAAAGGAAATTCTCGGTTTGCTCTTTGTATGAGGTACTTACAGCTCAAGCTAGGCCCAATTTCCTGTGGAAGAACATATGGAGGAGTAAAGCACCTCCCAAGACCGCTTTCTTTGTTTGGACTGCAGCTTTAGGGAAGATACTAACCATGGATAACCTAAGAAGGCGTGGACTCATAATTATAGACTGGTGCTGTTTGTTGTGCAGAAATCTTAGGGCATTGTGATTTTGCAAGGGACATGGAATTATTTTTTCAGCAGAATGGGATTAGCATGGGTAATGCCGGGAAAGGTGGTGTCATTACTAGCTAGCTAGAGAGGGCTTACAGGGACACCACAGATTGTAGCTGTGGAAGATGGCTCCTATTTGTATTTTCTGGAGTTTAGGAGCTTTTTTTGGAAGACTTTATTTTTGTGGGCCATTGCTTTAGAGTTAAATGGTCTCAGCTTCCATGATTTTCTTGTAACAGTTTCTAGTTCTTAACTTGGTGTACTCTTACGTGTATACTTCTGGTGTCCTTGGGCCATGCCTATCTTTATCAATACAATTACTTCTTGCTTATCAAATTTTTTTTTCTTCCGGCTTGTAGGCTGTAAAGCAGCTGCTGAAGTTGGATGCTGAACACCCAGATTCACATCGCTGCTTGGTATGGTGTCTCTCTGTATTATTAGTTGACTACCTTGCTGATTTTTTTTTTTT
>QEOT01001847.1:193309-208860 GCA_003123785.1 Pterocarya stenoptera
AAGAGATGAGATAGAGATGAGATTTCTCATCTTTACCCCCAAACATAACCTAAACATCCACTTTCAGATATGAATTATCGTGTCAAAGGAGACCCAGAGATTATTTATTTATTTTAAAAGTGATACAAAGAAAAGTCATTTTATTAGGTGTGAAAAGTTGGATGTGGGATGTGTGTGTTGGAAAACCGGCGGATGCAAAGATTTATTCTTTGAATAAAATCATTCACGGGAAAATTACTGTTTTAATTTCTATGAAAATTTAGGCCCAAATTAGAAAAGCAAGCAAATCGTGTCTTTAGAATCGAATTAGAAGGATTCTAGGGTCCCACTACAACCAAAATAAAATCATAATTTAGTGGGAAAAAAATCAAGTTATCATTTTTATATTTACAATGTTTCTTAAAAAAAAAAAATATTGCTACATTCTTAAATAAATTATATAAAATAATTTTATAAATTAACGTGTATTATATGATCCTTAGATTTATTTTATAATAAAATTAATTTTATAACATGCCGAATCACGTCAAAACATCTGTGAAAGAGTATTTTCCTTCTAAAAATGAAACGACAGGGGTTCAGAACCAACATATGCAGGGGCCAGACTTTGGTGCAATGAAATGATCACAACTGTTTTTACAATTTAAACGTGGGACTGGTCGGTCTGGTCTGGTCTAGTACTCGCTGTGGCAGCCAGATCCTTCCATTTTCATGTCAATTATATATAGGGAGAGAGAGCACACGGCCGAATTATGTGTAGTGTAGGCCAAATACAACTTGCTTTGGGTCTCGGAGTACTTTGGCAATTGAAGAGTGAAAAGGAAGAGCAAGGAGACTTGTTATCAACCTTAACTAGGGTCCTGTGGCGTACTGATCATTAAAATGTTACCGGACGTGCCGGAATTAGATGTCTCCGGCGGATTGAATTTCAAGGAGACAGAGCTGACCTTAGGGCTGCCGGGAGAGATCGGACGTGGAACCAGCAGCTTGATACAGACCGCGGGATCATCATCATCAGCAAAGTTGACGCGGGGCACGAAACGGGGATTCTCGCAGGCAGCCATGGATCTTAATCTTGGCAGATCATTTTATGTTGAACATGATGACAGCGGTTGTGAGCAGTCCGAATCAGAAAACGAAGACTTGAGTGTGGCAAAACCTCCCGCAGCAAAGTACGTAAGATAATCTAAGTTTTTCATTCTTTTTACAACGACCTCAAATTAATAAATTATTATATGATTAATCTTAATTCTAATTTACCAAGATGCATGGATATATACGTTGATAATTATATATATATATTTATTGAACTTTTAGAGATCGCCCAAAATTACTTGTACGCTGTAAGTTTATTTTTTAAAGTGATGAGAAAAATCGTTTCAGGAATCTAGCTAGATAGCTAGATTAGAATTGCATGCATATATGCACCCAAATTTATTGTATTTTATTTTTCTATTTGCAAGTATATATATATATATATACAATAATTTATAAAGATTTTGCACTGGACGTATATATGTACGTTATTGATTTTTAGGGCGCAGATACTGGGGTGGCCACCGGTTAGAGCATTTAGGAAGAACGTGATGGCGAAGAGCTGCAACTTGGTAAAGGTTGCCATGGATGGAGCTCCTTATCTAAGAAAGGTCGATCTAGAAATGTACAATAGCTATCAGCAGCTACTGAGTGCTTTGGAGGACATGTTCTCCTGCTCGACTATTCCTACCGCGTATCCCACCCGTATCTCTCTCTCTCTCTCTCTCTCTCTCTCTCTCTCTCTCTCTCTATATATATATATATATATGTGTGTGTGTGTGTTATTGCGTACGACCGATGTTACATATTTCGAGTATTCCAATACACGTAGTATTTCTTTGGTGGGTAATTTTAATTAGTCTTTTGCTGGTGTCGTGAATTTTGGTATATATATATAGGTAATTACTTGGATGAGAAAAAGCTTATGGATCCTGCAAGTGGGGTGGAATATGTACCTACTTATGAGGACAAAGATGGTGACTTGATGTTAGTAGGAGATGTACCATGGAAGTAAGTCGTAATTTCCATGTTAACTAACTTTCTTAGAGGATTGATCTGACTCCATGAAACCAACTATTTTTGCATTTGTCAATCACTTCTAATTATTATTATCATTTCATCCCTGCCTAAAAAATCTATTTACAAATTTATTTATTGATGCATGTAGGGGTGAAAGTTGGTCAGTTCGGACCCGTTGGTTCGGTCTGGACTAGACCGACTTGAGACCAAGACCGGTCAGTCTTAGTCCCTAAAATAGAGGATCGAGACTTTTCGGTCCAATCCCGGTCCAGAGGTTTCCCACCTCGGACCAGATCGGACCGATCGAAATTAAAAATATATATTTTTTATATATTATTTATATAATAATTTTATAATTAATTATGTAATTTTCATATTACCTATCATCATTAAAAATATAAAATTTTAAAAATATTATTAACAAATTAATATTTTATCAATTAACTAATGTATAATATCAATTAACTAATTATATAGTAATTATATAAGTTAAGAATGTACTTTTCATTTAATTTATTATAATTGATCATATAAAATAATTTATTATTAAGTTAATTACATAATTCACATTAATAATTCAATTAATTTTAATTTAATATTTCAAATAAAATCTTTTTATTAATTTATTTATAAAAAATAATACTAATAATAATTAGACCGGAGCGGACCGACCGGTTGGATCCTTAGGGATGTTCGGTTTGGGAAAAATGATAGACCAAAATTTCAGCCCCCCGAACCAGACTAGACCGATTTACACCCCTAGATGTACGTACTAAATTAAAACAATAAAAATTAGCTATATATTGATATAAATTATAATTATAATATTAGATCCCCTAATTATGATTTAAATAATATAACTCATTTTGTAACACGATCGTTCACTTAATTTCAGAATGTTTGTGGAGTCATGCAAGCGGCTAAGATTGATAAAAAGTTCAGAAGCAATTGGACTTGGTAATCTTTAATAATTTACTTAATTTGTTATTTTCTGCCTTTTACAATTTAATTAACACAAGCTAGCATTTGTCAATCGATCACCATTAATATACCATATTGATTTTCTCTTTTATATATTCTTTTTGGTCCTGTTTTTGATGCATGCAGCTCCAAGAACAGTACGTACCCCAACAATCTGCAAGTTGCACGAGTTAAAAGAATTATAAAATTAAAGCCCTTGATAATCATCCTTAATTGGAATGATCTATATTATAGAATTGCTACTACTACATGAGAGGCTTTTTTGTCCCTTCGGTCTCTATATATCTTATCCATATTTGTTTTGGATGAGGATCGAGCTTTGATTGGTAGAAAACATTACGGGAATAAGATAAGAATTGGCTGTATCTACAACTTGCAATATCGTGGTGCTAGTTCAAAATGATGTACTTGTGGGTTTTTTGAGTATTTTTCTCCCCTCTTGATTCGGGGTAAGTTTCAAAGAGATCTAGACCAGCAGGAATATTGTAATACCTGGACACACAGTCTCTCTCTCTCTCTCTCTCTCTCTCTCTCTCTATATATATATATATATATAGGAGAATTGGCACATTCATAAAGAAATTTTACAAAAATAAAACTTACAAACTGATATGATTTCATATGATATATTAGATCTATTTTATAACAAAAGTAGATTTACAATCTAATGTACCACATCAAGTCAAATCATTTTGTAAGTTTACTTTTATTAGAATTTTTTGTCGCTACAACATTTATATATATATATGAGATTGTTTTATATATATAATTGATCTGTTTTAAATCAACAAGGGCGCGCGAGACCGTAATATTTACGATACCAAAAAAATTGTGATATTAGCCAAGGCACATGAGCGAGCAGATTACATTCCAAATAATAAAGTAATTGTCATAGTCGATATTAAATATTTAAAAACCATTATTTTGTTTATATATATACTATAGATCAATGGATATATAAGTTTTGTTAAAAAAGTATAAGATATGATGAAAGAAATTAAAAAAAGATATCGATATAACTAAAAGATCACAAACCGCATACGAAAAGCTGTACAAATCAAATGCCATGCATGACATTAAATGGCGCATCGTTCCGACATCTTTCAGTTAGGAAAAATTCTATTCATCATTCTCACGCCATAGATATTTTTTTTCTTACTAAATGTGTGTTTTATGGATAATGAGTAGAAAAATTTATTTAATTTAACAAGAATAAAACTAAATAAATAAATAAAGTGTGATGTATGATAGCGAATAGAAGGGCTGTCTAGCTAGGGTGGTCATGATATGGGATTTTAGGCTAACATTTATCGCCATTAATAATATTAAAACCACCCGAACGCCCTGCCTTTGCTGCAAAGCTCAACTTGGGGGGCAGTTGGAATTTTGGAAATGTAATTAATTATAGGTGGGTAGAGCTGCGAGCACACCATTCACATCATTTCAAGGGTAAATATTTATCCGTGAGATTCAAAATTTAAAATTCATCTTTAAAATTTTATTATGCTATGTAAACATTTTACTGTGTGTTCTATACACTGGGTTGCGAATAGAATTTTTCTTTCAAAAATTAGAGATTGAGGTACTCTAAAATGGAGATCTAGTTCCCTAGCTAGCTTACAATTATACAAGTAGCGCGCCCAACCAAGAGAGGGAACCTTGTAGGGTACAGTACTTATCCTAATTAAGTAGTTAATTGTAGAGGATCTTAATTATTCTTAAAAAAATTTTAAGACATTAGGATTATTGATATTTAGACATTTCCATGACTTCAATGGCCGATCAAGATGATGATTAATGATATGCATGTGGTAGGTTTCCATATACATGTTTTTCATAGCTGGACTTGTTTATGATATCCGTGACTATCATCCACATCATGAAGAGAGGGAGGGACCAAAGAAAAAGATGGACTTGATTTCATAGTTTGGCTTTCCCACTCTTTCCAATAATGAAGGGTAGCCAAACCTCCCTACTAACTACTATAATAAATGGATGAGAGAGAGAGAGAGAGAGAGAGAGAGAGAGGCTCTTTGTTTAAAGCAGAAGTACCATTGTATCATGATCTCCTGCCTATAAAGTTAATGGCAAGGGCTCTTTGTTTGTGTTGCTGATCATATATTCTACCAGACAACAAAGAGATCATCCAGAAGATCAAGGAAAAATGGAAGGTGCTCCACCACCACAAGAGATGTCATATTATGATCATGTCCAGAAACGCCGCGAGGACAAAGGATGTCTCTATGCTTGGTTTGTATTCTCTTCTTCTTGTTCCATTAATTCTTTTCCTTATTATCGAATAGAACTAATTATTCTGATCATATATATATATATATACATATATAGTGATGATATTGTATGTTTTGATACAGTCTGTTCACGTTTTGTTGCTGCTGTTGCTGCTACGAGGGATGCGAGTGCTGTTTGGAGAGTATCTGCTGTTGTTGCTGATCCTAGTTAATTATTAGCTCACGCAAAACATGTTCTAGCTCTTATCTCATTGCATTGATCATGAGTACTGGATGTGGGAGTCAGTTTAAGTTTATCCTGTCAATAAACTTATAATATTAAAAATATCTTATTGCTACAAAGTATCTTTTTCTTTTATGGTAAGTAATTGAATGAAATATCATTCAACTATCTATATATTGTGTGCGTGTGTATATATATATATATATATATTGCCATGGGAGGTGTGTTGTACTCATCATATCTTCCCCAGGAAAACCCAGAAAGATGAGCTGTGCCAAAGAAAAACTTTTGATTTGATCTGTGAAGGGATCCCTACAACTAACATGTACATGGTATATATTTTCTAATGCCAAATTCCCGTGAAATTACATATTCAAGAAACCGAGATTGGGCAGCTTTACTAAAACCTTCGATCTAGCTAGTTACCTAGAATGGGATTCCTTCCTTCATCAATTTCGATGACAAGGAGATGCTTTGGATTTGAACCGCTTGGTCCTTCAGAGTAGAGGGTGGGAAGGTAAGCCTTGTATGCTGGCAGGTACCGTGAAACAAAATCTTTCACCTGCAAAACACCCCTCAAGAATAGTTTTGTTTCAGGTATTAATTAAAACCTACTGCAAGTAAAGCAGAAATTTAAAATTTTTGGAATAGTTCATTGATCAGCATACCTCCTCGTCCGACATCCCGGGTTTGCCCGCCTCTCTCATGGCAATCTCTGCCTGCAAATTCCCCAGAGCACTGTGTAAACATCTAGTTCTACAACATGGAAAAGTCTCAAAAAACAAGTAGAATTTATATTAGACATTTAACCTGCAAACGCCACTGGTAAACACAACTCGGGTCCTTAATCTTGATGACTATCCAGGCTTTTATAAACTTGTCCCATGCATCATAATATGCTTCAAGATTTTTATTTACCGTCTCTAGCTGAAAAATCAAACATAAATTTGAGCTACTAAAACTCCTATCTGAACAACATGTCAGAGCATGCACCTAACCTGGGGATCAACGGCTTTGACAACTTCCGCAGGAAGGGGTTTAAAACCAAGCATCCAACCTTCGATCAGAATAGCCTAAATGACCATCCAAAAAACATGTATCACAGGTTACATAATACTTGCAACATTTCCAAGAACAAGACAAGGAAAATGCCAACTGAAACTATCTAATCTCCTCAGATACATGTTACCCAGATCCAATTTCACACCCAAGCCACATCATTAAGTTCTTTACCAAATTAGCAAATACCTTTGAAGAGATTTTGAATTTTTCAAACATCTATTTGTATAATTAGGGAGGGCTATACTATCTTAGTCGTGTACCAGCCTAAATTCATCCAACTTGAACCCACCCAGCCCAGATTTGGGCCGTATACTCTTACCTCAAGTGGACCTTCAATCTCTGGCCATGTTGAAGGAGAAGCCCTGTCACCCCTCCCATTATATGCAGACTGGATGCAAAAACAAGTCAAAATGAGCTATTTCAAAAGCTAAAAGTCGATGTAGAAACAAGTGAAATTGATCATATTGCATGCTTACTTTATCATATCGAGGGAGTTTCATCTTCATACCTGGATTCTTTAGATGGAAATAAATTAGTAAGTGCACAAGCATCAACTACAAAAGAAGATGTGAAGGACAATCACCTTCTTTAGTCAAATTGCCAAGAGCCGTGAGCGTTTCAACAGAGAATGGAAGATCATGGCTACCAGCATTCCCACGAAACTATGGACATAAAAAATTGGTGGGAAAAAATAGTATTAAGATAAATAATTCATACTTGATGAGTCACAAAAAGCTATTTACTCTGCTATGTCAACAACTAGTACCAAATTAGGTTGATTGCTACCTCTAATAGTGCATTTCCTGGATTTTCTTCTCTCAGTTTAGCCTACCATCAATACAGGATCGCATCAGAAGAGGACAACACAAATAATAAGAATCAAGTGCCCGAAAATCGTTTAGGTAACACCTGACCCTCTGCTGTCAAATAGAAGTCGTCAATGGATATAGTGGCAGACTTCCTGAAATTGGGAAATGTACATCAAGAATGTTATTTGTCTATCATTTGGAGAACTAGAAAAATGAACTGTTCAATAAATAAATTGAAAGCACCACAACCTACCTGCCAGTAACTTGGAAAAGATAATCAAGAGCAAAGACAAGTGTAGTCTTCCCACAACCTTGTGGTGCACTAAAACCAATCTGCACCACAGAAAACATGCTGGCACATGAAGTGAGTGACAACTAGCAATGATAGCAGTGGCCATGCCGAAACATTATTATATTGAGTAGCTCACATACAGCTTGGAGCTTTCTTGCAAAGATGCCATTGGACGACCCAATAAAGCTATTAAATTATAGTAAGAAGAAAAACTAAATATATATTTCCAAAGTTGACATATACCACTAAAGGAGGTATATCTTCTCCATCTTTGAACATGGATCTATGCTGAGAAATCTGATCTTCACACCATAAAAACACTGGTATATAGTAGTGATAAAACCTTGCTTTCTGAGGAACTGTAAGGTACAGTTCGTTGAGCTGAAACAATCGACAAAGTTGCGTTCCATATGCTAACCACTTGTCGATGGACTCAGATACCTTTTCAGGGGTGAGACCCATTTTCTCTATTAAAGGACCTGAGCATATGAATTCAAAAAGATCCTGCACAGAGGAAACAGCAGCAGGTTTTGTGGGAAAAACTGAATACAATTCGCCTTGCCTGCAATCATTGCCAGCTGCAGTGTTGTGACATGTGGAATTGTTTTGCATCCATGAACATCCTCCACTGCCTGTAGAAAGAATCCACGGATATGGAGAAGACTAAAATACCACAATGGTGCGCAGTACATAGCACTAGAAACACAATTGCAGGGTTTGACTCTTCCAATCTTGACGACATTGACCAAAACACTTAATATAACAAGTCGGCCATGCTTAGAGTCCATTTCATTAAATTGCAAAGTTATTTTTCGAAATATAAAACTCAATCTAAGCATTATAATCTGACTATTCTAAACAGAGATACAACAAAAGATTTGCCTACATCTAATACGATCCCTAATGTGCAAATTTTGTTCTTTCGATTTCCCATGATTCAAATTAATGGCCATGAAAAATCCAAATAATGGACAATCGGTGATGAAAAAACGAATCCAACATGACATGACAACAAGGCCAACTGAAGGAGGAAGGACTAGTTACCATACCAAGATGCAACAACAAAGAAAGCGGGAAGACTAGTTTTTTTTCTAATGAAACTTTATCAAGCATCCTAAAATAGATGAAACCCAGAATTCTTGGGTCTCAAAAATCCATTTGCCGTACAGATAATTATAGAATTTATAATAAAAAACACAGAATTAAAAACAGCCAGGTTCAAGTTCTTTCAACAATGACAACAACTAACCTTATTAAACCCGAAAAGTTTCAGAGTACATGATACAATTATTTTTTATTCTCCAATTCTTTTCTTTTCTTTCCTCCATTCTCTCAGCAACTAATCAGAAGGCGAAAACTTTTGAAGAAGAAAATGTAGAAAATGCAGAGAAACCGAAAAATGAAATTGAAAATCTCATCTTTTATATCAAGATAAATTACCTGACTTTGAGAAATGAGTCGGTGTTTGGTAAAGCATGGAAGCTCTGTTGTTTGATTTTCTCGGAGATAAAGAATGTAATTTACAACTACTAACATTGAAACGATCGTGATGATTGAAATCATAGGGACCAAGCGAAGAAGCTGTTGGTGAGGACGGGCGAGTGAAGATATTCAGAGCCACCATGCTCATATCTCTCGCTCTATCTCTATCTCGCTCTTTTTTTGTGTCTGCACAGCTGCACGAGAGATAAGTGAACTGTGGAAGATCTTTGTTTCCTGTGAATGTCAATGTATCGTAGTAAAATACCGGTCATAGAAGGAAGGGACTGAATAGTAAATATCAGAAGTCATAACGGTAGTTTTTTTTTTTTTTTTTTGTAACTAAAATAATATTAAAATATAATAAAAACATAAATTATCTACTGCATTTGTTTCATATTAATTCCTGTATATATTCGGATAGATCTCAAAACTCAAATAAAAAGTTAAAAACACTGAGAGATCCTGTTATTTAAAAAAATATTTGTTTCCCAACTTTATTTTTATTCCACATATCTGTTTTTATTTTTTATTTTTTTAAAGAAAAAAAAGTATGTTGTTTTTAAATAAAAAATAATATTTGCAGTTCCGAGTTGTAGAGTGCTCAACTTGCACAATCCTTTTGAAAAAGAACAAATACAGAACTGAGTGATGCTACATTAAGTCATGGAATGTCCAAACGTCGTGCAATCTTTTTGAAAAAAAATAAGATTCACTATTAAAAAATTAATTTTATTTTCATATAAATCTCATATTTATTCACTTTTTTCAAAATGATTATACACTCATAACTACAACTATCATTTCTCATCTAACAATATAACATTACTCATTAGAGGAGCATTATGTCGGCTTCATCCACTACTCATGTTTTTTCCCCTCCAATTTTCCTTTTCGTCTATGCATTTGACATCACTAAACTCGGGAATTCTCATCATTAATGAATGAGATGCTAATCTTGCTCTTGGCCTTGGAATCTCATCACAAGTGTTGCTATTGGCGACATACCATTACAAATAAAGGGAGGGATTGGTCACAACATTTTTCCACAATTGTTCTTTTAAGTATTTATTTATTTTGATTTCTTAAAAATAAATACACTTTGACACAAAAACTTGTGGATAGCAGAAATAAAAGATAAAGCATCAGATAAATAAGTTCCAATAATGCAAAGATAGTGAGAGAAATCATTCTAAATGAAGAGTAAAAAGAGAAAATGGAAGATCATTACAAATAAAATTGGCTGATTGAATTGAGGATTTGGCTTCGGCAAGTTCCTGTCTTGCAGACTTTACAGTGTAACAAATCAACTCTTGGTTACAGCTAATGACGTGGCTATTTAAACTGAACAATGTGACACCGTATTACACTTGATCTCATATTTATGGGCCAAACATCCATGGTTCTTTGATTAAAAGCTCACGAAACAGCTTCTAAAGAACCCTACCCAAGGCCACACAAACTATAAACAAAGATCTTAAAAATGGTTAGGAATGAGATGAATGGACTTGAAAGGGGAATAAGATTAGATATCACGTAGAACACTGAAGTAAAATGACATATCCAGAAGACACTTCCATCTGGAAAGAATAAGCATCTGTTAGCAGACCCTTTTTCTGTAAAGATCCAGCAGCCATTTTATCTTCAGAATAGTGTTTCAAGCAGTTTTGGGGAAGACAGAGCAGCTACAGATTTAAACTGCTACAACAACATCGGAGAACTTGAGAAACTTCTAGAAGTATGTATTTAAAGCTAATTCTTCAACATAGTCAATGATACTCATGCAAAAAGGCAAGTCCAAAGGAACTATTTTACAAAGCAAGCATGAGTTCTTCTGTGTATTTTGTAATATTTCTTACCTTCTGTTGCCTGTATTTCATGCGTATAGCACTCAGAGGACAACAGTCAGTGTTCAACTGTAAATCTTGCATAGCAAGAACTGTGTACTTCAAGTCTGATGCTTTGTAAGAGGTATAGTGTTCTAGAGTTGGATTCTGCAAGATGCATGAATGAATTCATATTCAGGAGCTAATCTACTACACAGGAAGTATACAAACAAATAAAAGGAGAAAATGCAAACCCATGGGTGACTTGATTGATCTAACGTCCATCTCGCAAGAAATACAGCTGATGCAGCTATCATAGATGGAAGGAAATCCAAGAAGCCATTGTCAATTAAGGTGAGTTCAGCTAAGTAGTTGGTCAAGTACTCCATCTCAAGACTAGGGGTCTGCAAGTTTTTTTCCAATTAGACATGTAAAAAGTATTCTGAATGTTCAAGTCAAAAGTGCCTAGCATTTTCCTGATCCAAGACCAGGAATGGCACAAATAACCACGTTACCTTATAAGAAGCCAGTGCTGCTCGGAGAGATCTCCTGAGAAACAATCTCAGAAATGCATTAGGAATTTGAAAATATATGCTGCAACTATAAGCAATATATTTGTCAACGTTGGATAAGCTGAAGTACCTGAGAAAAGTTTTGGCAGTGGGTGCAAATACTTGAAAGCCAAAATACTTCAACACTCGAATCTCCAGTTCCAATACCTGCCAATGCTCTATTCAGGAACGCAACAAAAAGGATTTTGGCAAGTGAAGGATAGAATCCTGAAGAATATAACTAAAAGTCTTGAATCTTGATACAGGTTTTCAGCATGCTAAAATTCAGAATTTGTTTTCCCTATTTCTCCCCCTCATTTTTTTTTTTCCTTTTCTTCAAATTGACTTTCTCTACGCAGCCATTGCAGCATCTTAGCATTATAAGAGGAATTTTCTTCAAATAGATAGATTAGAAAATAAATTACATATGGAGGAAATAATCCAGTGGGAGAAAGAAAAACTAAGCGAACACTGACATCGTTTTGTTGGGACCTACTTGCAACAGCGATTCAATAAACTGAGGTCTAGATGAATTTGAATGTATTAAAGACATGACTCTAGATGGTTGATGAATTATATTATAACTTTCTGTAAATCAACACAATGCACAGGAATAACTAACTTCATAAAATGAAAAATACTCTATGTAGCTATATTAGAATGTCTTGAGGCATTATATAATAAATATTACCTTTAAAAAAGTTTCAATAATTCAAAACCTCACAAGCTTTATTTGAGTGAAGAGAAAGATAAAAGTTATTCATATGATGTGCCAAAGTAAAAGGACATAAGTTGGGAAAATAAAAAACCATGTATTAAAAAACTGATGATTTTAAATAAACGTCAATAACTTAATTCAATATATTGTTTTTTATTCTATAAGTTCAACTAAATGATATGTATTATTTTTATGATGAGAAATCCTAGAAACCATGCAGAAGCAACATTTTTTTCACCTTGTTAAATCCCCAAATCCATGTGACGCACCCACATCATACGAATCAGGTATCATCGATGTTTTCACCAATGAGACATGACACCTAGAAATTATTTGCACCCAAAGTTTGAACCTTAGACCTGAACTTAATGATATATATTATACAATAATAACACAAATGAGGAGTGCATGACGTGGCTTTATAGTACTAATTGTTATTTAATAATAATATAGTGGGAAAGTTGATGGTTTCATGAGAACAAAGCTTAGGCTTTGAAAATTATATAGTATCTAGATATATAGATTGGCTAACACATGTTGAACTATAGCATTCGCATCGTCATTAAATTTTTGTCACCGTTATAGGATTTTATGAGTAAAGCATTCTATGTGCCAACAAGAAGAACTAGGGCATACCTCCTTTCTTGTGTATGTATTGTCGGTGATGAGGCAGAACTCTTCCACATGGGGTGCACAAATTTCCTCATACTTCCTTTAAACCACAAAGTGGAGAACCGCATTCAGTAGATACTATGAACTGAAAATGTCATTTTGATAAACTGGAACTTGCATCTTTAAAATCACTGAAAAGGAATAGTGGGTGACACTATGATCATGTAAAATAAATGGGGCTCTTCTAGTAAGCAAAAGATGCTGGACAAGAAATCTTTAGAAAAGTTCTTCATTTTATAAACTAAACTTTCCACATCCAGATATCTTGTAAATAACTATCATTAAACTATTTGCATCCACCCACTGCAGAAAATTTTCCTGTCTGCCCAATCAAAACATAAAGGACCACAAAATGGATGAAAAACTTCAGCCTGTACATAATATTACCAGATTGACAAGAAAATATCCATCAAAGGACAAAAAAGAAGTTTTCCTACTAGACTTTAAGGTTCTAGTCTAAAACTTTGACTATGGGTAGGGATGCAGTTAACTCTGCTACAGAGAAAGGAGCTTACGAGGAGATTAGCATGCAAGTGATCCCCAGAAGTTGAAGTCTTTGTCTTTCTATGTAATTTTGAGTCAGAAATGAGTCGATGAGATTAACTGTGAGATAAAGTGTATCTGGCACCAAGTTGTATTCTTCAGCTACCTGAAACCAAGAGTTTTGTTTTGTCAAGTAATAAATCTTTGTTGATGAGCACAAAGGTACAACTCAAGTATACTAAAAACTATATATTACAAAAATAATACTGACAATGGCAAACGTGAACTAGAAGCAGCAAGAGCAACAAACTGGATGTTAATTTTATTCAAAGCAACTCAACTCCGAGACAATCTCTGACAAAACACAGCAATATGCAGTGAAGTCTCAACTACCTTTTCCATTCTATTCAATAATTATTTGATGGCAGTAACTAATATGAGCATCAAAAAATGTTCAGTCAAGTATTAATGTTGAGACATGTTAGAGGGCATAACTGTATTAAGTATACCCCATGAGGTACGACTGTCAAGTGTAAGGTATATACTATATATATTGGAACAGTAACAAGGTGGGATAATTTTGAAGCAAGACAAAATGTGAGGTTATAAGTTTTCAAACACAATAAGTGAAATATCACTTATACTACAATCTCCTAATTTTAGGAGAGGCAAATCAGAAAAGAGCTATATGGATATATTTTGGCAAAGAGTAAACAGAAAATTACACTAAGATGGCTGGCCGGGGTAATTATGCAACAATATGAGAACAACTTTTTTTCAACATGAAACAGTATAGAATCATTTGGTTCTGAAGAAACAAGGTCAAGAATGCTCCAAGTAGTCATCAAAATATCAGTGGCATATATCCCAGGGTTGTGCTGCTCTGTGCGTTTTAATAATAATACATAACTTATATATATATATATATAACAGTGGCAAAAGGTTGCATCTTTCTAAATGCAACCATAGAGATGTAGTAAAAGGCAACCTTAAAAAAATAGATCTATTGTAATCGTTGAAAATGCAGATATGGGTCTTGATAGCCATTTTTCAACAAAAGAAAATAGAAAAGGTAAAACAAAATTTATCGCTTGACAGGTCATTTAGGGGATGCTCTATGACCAAAAAAATAATATTTTTTTTTCATATCTCAGCCATGTTGTGACCCGTGAGTACTAGTGACAGAGTGCACAGCAGCCATAGTGAAAATTTGAGTAAACCAAAGAATAAACTATAAACACTCTTAATCTAGATTCATTACAATAGGTTTAAGCTTTTGACAAAGATTACAATGCAGCCTGTCAACAGCAATGAAATTCACATTTAAACAGATAAAGATGCATTTAAGATAGCCATGATGAAATTGACCATAAAAGAAGAAGTACAGAAAAGAGGAGAGCCCTTTGATGACACGGACTCTACTTGTGTTTATGACAAAAAAGTATCATCAATAGCTTCACAAACTATAACCCAGTAATGTGTACTTAATAAGAGAATGTGTACTTAGACTACCTAAACAAGACAACTTGGATAATGGCACGATGCTTACCTCTACAAGCCAATCAACCAGAATCCCTCGCATGCTTTGAGTAATATCATGCTGTATTGTTTGCATGTAATGAGGACTTGGTCTCCGGGCAAGCTATCAAAACAAAGATAAGACCGCAAGTAAACATCAGGTTTATTTTCAATGCTCTGAACAACGACAAAAATGAGTGGAAATTCATACATTATATTTATTCTGAGCTGCATACCTAATTTTGATTTGAGTATGTAAACTTCTTGCTCTAGGTTTGCAAGTTACGCATTTCCAACTATATCTTCTATGGGGTTAATTGCAGCTATCCATCCTAAGTATGGGGCCATATGCAATGTCCACCCTAAATTATAAAGTCTTACTTTTACAATCCACAAACTAACTTGAGATAATTTGCAATATTTCACCATAGTTTTTTTTTTTTTTGCGAGTAAAATGTAATGTTTCGCCATAGTTTAGGATGGATATAACAAATATTCCACAGTTTAGGATGGATAGCTACAATAAACCCTTTTCTTTATATTCTCCCTTCTTTAGAGATAGTTTCTATCTAACCATATTAAATGAATCCAAATCCAATCAATCCCATATACAACAATTGGCATTAATAAAAA
>QEOT01001847.1:220371-230505 GCA_003123785.1 Pterocarya stenoptera
GCTTCAATTAGCTCCCAATAAAAATCTAGTTGACATCCTAAATCATACAAATTAAATTATGTTAGTGTGATGTAATGGCTTTCAAATAGTTCTACTCAAGTAAAAGAAAAAAAAATCTAGATTGTACATTTATATTTAACTATAAAACAATGAGCACTGACATTAACTCTTTGATACTATATCTAATGGTGATTGCGAGTAAAAATATAGAAAAATGTTATTTTGTTCACTTAATTTGTTTTTTTATTTTAATATTTCATGTATTTTAATTTTTAATTTTTTTTATTTAATAATTGAGTAAGTGATTATTAGTATATTATTATTATTTTTTATATTTTTTAAAAATATTTTAAAATGATAAAAAAAAACTATGAAAATAAAAAAGAAGACCAATTTGGCCAGCCGCACCGCTCAAAAATATAATGAATGATGGTTTTCCTCTTGGAGAAAAGCTACCCAACCTCCTAATTTGATCACACACCACACGAATTTCAGAGTCTGTGACACCATTTTCATTTTATACTATTCTTATATGGAAAAGCTTTTTACGATGGCTCTTTCTTTTTTATTGGTATGCATGCTATGTTTTCTCATGATAATTGGCTAGACACGAGTCTTATGACACATTATTAATTTGTTTTTGTTCTTTTCTAAAGCCAGATTGTTAATTTGTTACTAGGCTTTTTGGTTGCTCTTGGCTATGTCACTATTTATTAAGAAAGGAAAAGGTGTTTTCCAGCAAAAAAACCCAGTGCATTTTTTCTCTTTTTATGTCTTTTTGTAATTTTTTGAAATATAATTTTTTAGAAAATTATAATATTATTAAAAATATTTTTTAATTATTAAATAAGAAAAATATCCAGCCCCAACGGCGCAGCATCATTTCTCATTTGTAAATAGCAAAATTATTATTATAATTGTCATAATGTAAACTCTTCTTTCATCTTTATTTTTTATCTTTTTTTTTTCGGATCATGCTACGCTGTCTCCTAATATTGATTTTTTATTTTTATTTTTTTATATTTTTTAATACTTTAAATATTTTTATATAATAAAAATATATATCAATATATTAAAATTTTTAATTATTAAATAAAAAAAATTAAATATACAAACGATTAAAATGAATAAACAAAATAAAAAGACAAACTAACCTTTTTCCTTTCTTAGTAAACAGTGACATAGCCAAGTGCAACCAAAAAGCCTAGTAACAAATTAACAATCTGGCTTTAAAAAAGAACAAAAATAAATTAACAATGTGCCATGCAACTCGTGTATAGCCAATTACAAGACATAGCACGCATACCAATAAAAAAGAAAGAACCATCGTAAAAAAAAAATTTCCATATAAGAATAGTACGAAAAGAAAAAGATTTCAGAGACTCTGAAATTCGTGTGGTGTGTGATCAAATTAGGAGGTTGGCTAGCTTTTCTCTTTCCTCTTGTGGCTGTTTTGAGTGAAAGCATTGGTCGAAATTATGATGGGAGAGAGAAAAATGTTGCTGAAAGTGGAACACGGTATTTTTTCAGTCTGAGGGGAATTTATGGTCAGTAGTTGAAAGGAAGTTGACGCACCACCTTAGAGTGTGTGCTAATCGAACCTTAAAAAAAAGCGTTTTATATCTAATGCATCTGATGGATGCCTTCGTTCTGACAGCCACATAAATTTTTGGCGGAATTTGTTACACAATTTCTTACTATTTATCTATACTCCACACTTTATATTTTTTAATATTTTTAAAAAAAAAATTTTTGAAATTTTTTTTTAAAAATATTTTAAATTTTTTATTCACTATTCATATAAAAAAATTTGATAAAAAAAAAATTTTAAAAAAAGATGAAATGTGAAGTGTGGTGAATAGTAGGAGATTGAAAAGATTATTTCATTTTTGGCTGGGTGTGATTTCGTAGCAAGGCAGCCATAAAAGTAGAGACAAAAATAAGAATAAAAATAAAATAGCACTACATTTCAAGCACTTGCCATTGTTATGTTTAAATTTTGAGTAGAATTTTAAATTTTGGTTATAGCATTAATTTTTAGTTAGGTAAATTCATATTAGATTAGTTATTTTAAAATTAAAATAATAATATTATATTATATATTTTATAAATATACCTCATATATTAATTAATAATTTAAATTTAAATTTCATAATTTAATTGTTATTAATAAAATAAAATATGATAAATAAATAACAGATTATTTATTAAAATTAAAATTGATAATATAGATTTTAAAATAATTAAATAATAAGATTAAAAATTTTATTCATACCTAATTAAAGTACGAAGATTTATTAGTATTTAGCTAGTCAATGACGTCACGAAGGATTGGAGATTCCTCCCTCATCCCAATTGCTTTGATTCCTCCTCGTGAATCCTTCAATCCTCGGGACTTGAGAACTCCCGGGAATCAAATTCCACCTAATTCAACTTTCCCGTAAATCGAGGGAAGTCTGGTGAATTATTGCGTTGGCCACGTTCATATTAGCTCCCCTGTTTCGATGCCCCTCCCTCTCTTTGCATTAAAGACGAGTAAAATATAGATAAAACGATAAAAAAAATATAAAATAAAATCCAAGTGTGGTTCTCGCAGATTCCTGCCAAACTCTTTGAAAATAATTTCTCACTACTTATTAAAATGATACATATTTTTTTTATCAACTTTATTATAGATATATTTAACAGTAATAAAATATAATAATTAATAGGATGAGAGATCTTAATATTCATTCAAATCGAACAAATACAATACATTAAAAAAAAGGATATAGAGTCAATGCCCTCATCCATTTTCGAGAAGTCGCTTAAAGCGATTTTGATACAATTTGATAAATGGACTGTAATATTACAATTGAAAGTTGTAATAAAGTGATTTTGTTGCATTTCATTTGTCTGGACTGGCTGCAGGAGACTATCACTACCTATTTTCCACGATCCTTGATTGGTAAAAGCGAAAACATAAATACATAGGAAATGAGTCGAATCGCCGGCAGATAATTATCAAGGATTGTGGTGGCATATGAAGGCCACGCCGCATCACTCTAAGAGAGTGGAGGTTGGTCAGATCTGAAAGATCAAAGGTCACTAGTCTCGAAAATGCGGCGCGTGGCGGCAACAAACACTCCTTAGTGTGTGCAACGCATGAGTCTTGCGCAGTGTTTGAGCTGCGCATGTGGCTCATGCGCCGCTCTGTTTGACATTCAGCTTCAACTGTCTAAATGATCGACGATTAGAGAGTCCTACGATGGGGGTTGTGGGGGGCCGAAAAACAGTAGATCGGTGCTTCTCCTTGCTATGGGCAGAAAACAAAATAAAAATAAAAAATAAAGGAGCTGAACAATTTATGGACAAAACCATACAAAGGGAGGGAGGGAGGAATCAAAACTCCACCCCTTTTGGGAAGATAAGAAGGGATCTTTGAATTTTTGGTTGAGAGCAAATCACCTGGAGAGAGAAAGTGCTTTTCATGGCTGGGGACTCTGTTTAAAATGAATTTGGTAACGCATGTTTTAGTATAATATTAAAAAATAATATTTTAATTTATTTTTTCTCCTTTAAATAAAAAAATATACTCATCATCCATACTAGGGATTAGTCAGAATCAGATTTTAGCTTTTAGTTTTGGGTTTTTTTTAGTTTTATATTTAGCTTATTTTAAAAAATATTTTTTTGTGGCTTTTAAAATTTCAAAATTTTCAAAAAATTTAAAACTAAAACTAAATCATTTACTGTTAATTTACTTATATACTAATATCTAACTTATTTTTATATTAAACTTATACTATAGTGTCTAATTACATAATATCTTATTATAGTATTATATATTGTTTTTACTGTCCAATTACATGTTATTATTTATTAGTATTGCATGTTATTATACTAATGTCTAACTTATTTATAACTTAATTATATACTAGACTTTCTAGTGTCTAATTACATACTATTATATTTTAATAAATTAGTGTATGTGTTATTAATTTATTACACTAGACTTATTTAAATACTAGTGTCTAATTTATTTTGATACTTGATTATGCATGGTAGTAATATTATGATGTTTACATATACTAAACTATCATTATTCTATTTATATAATTATTAATATATTAATTTATAATAATTAACTTATACTAGTATATTATTGAATTTAACTATATATTTCATAGTTATATAACTATATAACTATATTAGTATATTATATAGTTTTATAACATATGTATAATATTGAAATCAGATTTAGAGTTGGAGTCGGAGTTGGAGGGCAAAGTCGGAGTTAAAGTCAGAATTGGATCGGAGTCGGAGTTTGTCCAACGATACCTCTGACTCCAATTCCAACTGAAAAATTTTAAAAACTCCCACTATGTTTTGAAGGAGTCAGGTGAAGCCAGATTTGGAGTCGGATTTTCAAATTTTTACTCTTCCCTAATCCACACACCACATATATTTTTTATTTTTTTCCTTAACAAATATATGGTGTATGGATAAGAAGTAAAATAATTCAATTAATTTAAGAGGAATTACTATAAAATAAAATAAGTTTGAAGTGTGATGTATGATGTGTGAGATTATGAGTAACAAGACTCTCTAAATCCATATAAAATATCTTAGTTCAAATTATTTTACTATTATTAACAAATTATCTCACTGTTATTTTGATAGTCATCACCGCCATCTCATATGATCTATCTAAAGAAACCAAATATAAAAGATTATTCTCTCCATGTGATTCTGCCATTCCGGGCTTTTCTTTTTGAAAAAGCATATACAACTTATTGCTATTCACACAATCTTTACACATCATATTTTTTTTAATTTTTATTATTATTTTATTTTATCAAATATTTAATATATGAATAATGAATAGAAGAATTGAATTAGTTTAAAAATAATAAACTCAACAAATATTTTAAAATATTTTAAAAAATATGATGTGTAGAGATTGAAAAGGTTGTGTAGCATTACTCTCTCTTTCCTACAGAGATTCCTAGAACTTGGTGATGCTGCAAAAAGTCTTCTTCCACTTTGCGAGAAGACAGAGGTAAGTCAAATAGCCAAACCAAGAAACGGTATTAGAATTGTTTTGGACACTTTATATATATATATATTTTTGAGCAAGTTAAACTACATTCATTACCAAATAAGTCCAGATACATAAGAGTTTGAAACAAATGCATAAAGTACATAATACTACAAAAATTAAACAGGTGAATCTTTACCGCTATAAAACTGTAGAAGAGAGGGTGGTATTTTGATTAGTGGGATGTTTCAAAAGGTTTGCGTCTCCGCTGCCCATTGCGCCAAGTTGTGCGCGCATCGATTCTCAAACCGATAAATCTTCTTAACTTTCCATGAAAAGAAAGAAAGAAGGTGGTATTTGATGTCACTGATGATAGGGCTTAAAGTCCAAGTTTTGGACACTATATATGATATGAGAAATGATTTTCTAAATAGAGTTGTATGCATGTTATTATAAAAAATGTATTCCATTTTAAAAATATAAATTTTTATTTTATTTTATTAATAAGATCTATTTTTTTATTTATAAAGAATTTGTATATGACTTGTCTAATGTCTATTTAAAACTTATATTTAGTATTACTCATCTAATAATACTTGTGGATATTTATTAAATGATTTATAAATAATAATAAAATGATTTAAATTAAGTTGTTTTATTAAATTTTTAAAAAATAGAGAGAAAAAATTGAATAAAAATATTCTAAAGTTAAAAATTATTTTTTAATATAACTTTTGTTTTAAAATTTTAAATTTGTATTTTTTTTATTTTATTTAGAAATTTGAAAAAATTATATTAAATTTTGTATTTAAATAATAATTAAATGAAAGAGTTTAAAAGTTTAAAATATATATTTTTTAATATTTAACTAAAATTTGAGAATAAAATATTTAAAATTATATAATAATACATCGGGGCTCAGCGTCCAAACGAAAAAAGGCTACAGAAAATTAAAAAAAGAAAAAGAAAAAGAAAGCAAAACCAAATGGCTTCGTGTTGTTTGGCTTATCTTTTAAAACATTGTAGTGCAGACTCTAGAGTGTTGTGAAAGTGACGATTTTTGTTTTTAAGGAGCTACCTGTAATGGATAACCGTGGGTGTTGATGTGTTGTTGAAAGCGTGCTGAACTCGATCTTTGTAGCTAAGAAAGCAGACGAGCTATCCTCTTGCTCCATTAATTTATCTGAAAGGCACACAAGTTGGATGCTTGTGCTTTTGATCAGGTGGATCTTGATCTTTTAACTCAGATAATTAGTATATTTATTACTTGATTTCCGGGCATTTAGCATTTTTCTTTGGGGCTTTTAGGTAGGCGGGTTGTATAAAAACTTGGCATTTGAAGGATTGTGGCTGGTTGATTTGAGAAAAGGGTAAGATGGGTTCATATGGAAAGCTTGCAAGGAGGGCTTTGGAGACTGATATGCCGGTCATGGTTCAGGTATTCAGGCTAGAATCCCAAATGGTCTTGACTTCTTGTTTTTCTCCCCTTCTTTGAATCCATTTGTATTCTGCTTTAATTTGTATTTGGATTTATGTATCATTTCGGGTGCGGAACAAAGTTTTTGTTTATGGTGGTGATCGAGGTGGGAGTTTTTGGTTTTCGCAGATACAGGAACTGATCCGAGGAGCCAAAAATGCGGTGTCTTTGGCTCAGGTTTGTTTTTCTAATTCCAATGCTATGTTATGTTATTAAGGCGTTACTGTTATCATGAAAGTTTTGAGAATTGAGATGAAGCACAGTATTTTAGTATTCCAACTTCCAATGTCCACTTGTTACTATATTGGTTTGGTGTTGATTTTGATGACCGTGGAGGTACCGAGATCATTTTTGTTTCTTCTCGGAAAATTAGGGCGCGTCTGATGCTGGTTTTGAAAGGGCGTTCTTTGTTTGGTGAAGTGGAGACTACGAAAGGGCAAGAAAAACTTTCTTGACATTGTATATATAGAAACTGTTTTTCCAAGTTGATCTAGAAAATTGGCTCTTTCAGTGACTTCACTTTTGTTTTGGGTTTTCCTCACTAAAGTTTGTTGGATAACCTCGAAGAGAATGACATTATTAAGAAAGGTATTTTTTTTTATAGTTTTACTTACAAAATTGAAAATTTATTTTTTTATTTACTTCCCAAATTAGTTTTTATCACATAAAAAGCAGTTTGTAGAGAATGATAAGAAAAAGTGGGAACCTTTTAATTTTTCCTAAACTGAAAACCTAAAACAGTAGAAGATTTGAAAAAATGGTTTCCAAAAACTATTTTTAGAATGTGTTTCATACGTCCTCTTCTATCATTTAAGGAGAAGAATACCAAACAGGCTCTAACAGTGCATATCCCAGTGTGAAACCCCTTCAGAGAACCAAACAACAGAATTCTTTTGTGAACTTGAGAGACAATAGCGGCAAAATCATGTGGTGTTTTAAGCCACTTCGTCTCACACAAAAACTTGAGCCACTTCTTGGAGCTTTCATATTTAAGGTTCCAATTATGTATGCAGATTTGCTCATTGGTTGTAGAGTGTTGTATTTGTTTTTATTTTTATACATTTAGTTTATTTTCTTTTCAGAGTGTATACAATCTTTTGAGAGCTGTAATTTTCGGTGGTTTTTGTCCCTCAGTTGCATCTTTATGTAACTCCTTATGCTTTTGGTTGACATATGCTCTAGGGTGTAGTTTTCTGGCAACCACCCAAAAGGGCATTGGATAAGGTCAAAGAACTTGTGTGGGAGCCATCAATTAGTCGATATGGTGCTGATGAAGGTATCCCTGAACTCAGGGAAGCATTAATAAAAAAGGTATCAATCTTCAAGAGTTATACATGACTTAACCTTTCAGCTAACTCTCCCTTGTTGCAAATGATGCTGCCCAACTTCTCGGAAATGAAATAATTTGAATTCTGTAGCTACTGCCATCTCAAGCAACACTTCCAACGTTTCAACTTATGGCATTTCTCCCATCTTAAATTTGTTGTCAGAAATGGAAATCGATAAATGGCCAATATGACTGTCCAACTGAAAGTTGTAAGTTAATTCTTTTATCTCTGTTTTGCAGTTGCACAATGAAAATAAACTGTACAGATCTTCTGTGATGGTTACTGCCGGAGCAAATCAGGTAGCCACAAATGGTTTCTATTATTTTATTTTCTCTTCTTAAAATTTCTATCGTAAAAGACAAAATTATCTGGGTTTTGGAAGATACTTAACGAGCCAGTTGTTTCCTTTATATGTTGTTTTATTACTCAGCCGATGGGATGAGGGGGAGAGTCCATTTGATGGAACCCAATTCTTATTTCCGCAAAAATGCAAGCCTTCTATTGGTTCATTACTAGTCTCGGTCACTTTATTCTTTAGTGTATTAGGTGCTTCGCTTGCTTTCTTTTTACAACCTCATAATCGATGTTGCAATATTTGCTTGTAATTCTCACATCATTGACTACATCCTGCTTTTGGATATAATTTCGTTGGATTAGTTAACGAAAAAACTTCTTCATATGATGGAAGATGGAAATAGAATAATTAATTCTTCCCTCCAAAGAAACGAGTCAAGAAATATTCCTCAACAAAAGGTGTGTGCATCTGTGGTTGTGTTTTCCCCTTGATTGGTGTATCTGCAATTTTTTTTATCCAATACTAAAGTTCATGTGTTGAAAGTTATGATCTTTACTCCTTTAACATTGTATTGCTTTCTAGTATGTTCAGGTGTCAGAAATAGTGTATTGGTATCATATTTTGTGTTACTCATTCCATTGGCTTAAAACAAAACGATGTGATTTCCAGCAGTCCCATAGTACTCATTTCGTTAATCTGAAGCAATTTTCTACCTATTGCAATGCAGGCATTTGTAAATCTTGTTCTTACATTGTGTGATGCTGGCGATTCTGTAGTTATGTTTGCACCATACTATTTCAATGCCTACATGTCCTTCCAGATGACTGGCATCACTAATATACTGGTGGGTCCTGGTAGCCCCAAGACACTTTATCCAGACATAGGTGAGAAGCTTATGACCTGCTCATTTTAGACTAGACGTGCAACTGTCTACATGATTGGACTTCCTCTTAATGATTGTCCTGCTCATTGTATGAGATTGGATACCATTGATGTTCAGGACTTAATGAGAAAGGGCAATATGGGTATGTAAGGTCTCAAAGAATTATAAGTAGTATAATGGAATCAAGTCTAGACATGTGATTCTCCATTGCGATTACATAACAGACAAGAACATTTTTCAGGCTCTCAATACTTTGTTCTCATGTCTCATGACACACCTTGAGGTTTACTAGGGGTTTAGTTATTTGTTTTACTAAGTGGGTTTAGTCGTAGAAAGGGTTGTGGTTTTGCTGTGGAGGATGAGTTTAGGTGGTGTTCTTGTAGGAGCGATTATATTTTAGGGGTAGATTAATTAAATTTCTTAATCGTGACCCAAAACTGAACTTCTAGAAGGGTGGAATGTTGAACTGCCCAATCTTAATCTCCATCTTTTCAGTAGTTCCAAGAATTTTCAAATTCCTCTCAAAGACCCTTGAGTGGCTAGTGGCTCTTATATGGTGCTTTTCTGGTCTCTACTTTATTTATGTGTTTTGTAATTTGCTTTGAGATTAAAATATTTAAAGGAAAATAATTCTGGTAAACTTTTGTTGGCAGGATATATTTGCATGAGATTAAAAAAAAAGCACGAGTTGAGCTTAAGTATTTTATGGAAAACTACTCCAGTGAAGTTTCATTGGCAGTATCATTATCTTCTTAGAAATGTTGGTTTAAATTTTTATTATTCACGATTTTATTTTATTTATCTACACAATGCTTATTGAAGAAATATATCATTCAATGCTTTCTGTGAATTATGTCTAGATATAAAATAGTTTGTTCTTTTAAAAGAAGAATATTGGAGGATTGGTGCTTATTTAACATAAGGCATGCGACAGTTCAGTTTTCCCCCCAATATTATAACTTTGTTTGGACCATTTGTCTGACCATATTGATCCTCAGACTGGTTAGAAAGAACCTTGCTGGAAACTAAACCAGCTCCAAAGCTTGTTACTGTTGTTAATCCTGGCAACCCAAGTGGGACTTACATTCCAGAGCCTCTTCTTAAGGTCTCTCTCTCTCTCTCTCTCTCTCT
>QEOT01001847.1:231196-270724 GCA_003123785.1 Pterocarya stenoptera
TAGTGTCAATTAATTGTCTTTCAAAAAACATTCATCTCAATTTACTTATTATCCTCTGTGGCAACATCTTCTTCCTGTTTAGACAAAAAGCCTTCAAAACTGGGACTAGTACCTTACCTTCATTTTTCTTCACGTGCTATGATTATACTATTTTAAGCACGGATTAAGCTTGAAACCTTTGAGAGAGAAGCAATATGATAATCCAAAATAAAATCATAATAATTTTATTTTGGCGACTAAACAGTTATGAGACAGCAAGCTAACCTCCTTTCATAGATTTATGCTGGATGTTTTGTTATAAATAATGATTTTATTAATATCAATAGAGGAATAGGCAAAGTCCAAGTACATGGGGAGCTATACAAGAGAAAAGACCTAGTTGGGACGAAGAAATAGATACAAGCAAATCATGAACATTGAGCCCATTTTTGCTGGATTTTAATTTGTTTTTGTTGATGAATAATGTCTTCCATCTGCTAGTCCGGGCTAATGATTGAGTGCATACAGATAGCATACCCATCAGAAGTAGAGGGCTTTGCAGCTCAACTCCTCAAAGTTCAAGACAACATTCCCATCTGTGCTTCAATAATTTCACAACACCTTGCCCTTTACTCCTTGGAATCGGGACCTGAATGGGTCACTGATCAAGTAAAAGATCTTGTCAAGAACAGAGAAATTGTTTTAGAAGCGTTGTCTCCCCTTGGAAAAGATGCTGTTAAAGGAGGAGAAGGTGCTATATACCTGTGGGCAAAGCTTCCGGAGAATTATGTCGATGACTTCCAAGTTGTTCGGTGGCTCGCTCATAGGCACGGGGTGGTGGTGATCCCAGGAAGTGCTTGTGGGTGTCCAGGGAATATTAGGATCTCCTTTGGAGGCTTGATAGAGAGCGATTGTAAAGCTGCAGCAGCGAGGCTGAGGAAAGGGTTAGAAGAATTGAACAGAGATGGAATGGTGGAGTAACCCAAAAATTACAAGGTTAATTAAAAACCTTGAAATTGGAAGTACATATGCTTTTGAAAAATGAGCAATTGAAACCTTAATGATATTAGAGCTGTGATTCCGGTTACGTATATTCAGAACTGTAATTTCCAAAAAATACATTCCCGTACTTTTCTACAATGATGTCTGATACATGTAAACTGTTTATTGGTTTAACAAGGTTCACATCATAGAAATATATACGTGAACCAGTTTACCCAGAAATTTGAAGTTGTGATATTGGAATTGAGAATTATCATCATGATGATCAAAACCCTCAGAGATGACAGAGATGAAGGTAGAACATATACAGCCAGCTCTGGTTATGCAGATGATGCATCTTGGTTGTCTCATAAATGATGAATGATGAATTTTAACCTGAGTTTCAAGCAACTCAAGCCCGGTTTGGATATACCAAATCATCTCATTTCATCATTATAATTTTTAAAATTTTCACACAAAATATAATCAATTCTGTTACAGGTACCCGGCTTTGGGTACTTGTTGCGGAACCGGCAGCTTTTTTATTATTATTTTAATTTAAAATAATAATAAATTAATTAAATTAAAAAAAAAAAAAAAACACGACACCGGGTACGCGGGGTGTACGCGTCCCGGGTGCATAGAGACTTTTTGAAATATAATAGAGCCGCATCTGTCAAAACTCAATATTGCACACTACTAGAATTATGCCATATATATTATAGAGCCTTCTCTCAACCATTGTCACTTTCTTTGGTCCCTTAAGATGATATGATGTTTGGGCTGTTTTAATATATTGTTTGTTTCCGTAATATATTTATTTATATTGTAAGTAAAAATGCAATCATTCGTGTAAAATCTTATTTACAAGTCTGAATATTGCACACTATTAGAATTATGCAATGTATGGAAAAATAAGCTTTTGACCATGAATAAAATAATTAAGAACATCATGAATGTCAATATTCAAAGCTATTTTGTCATTTATCTCCTCATACATAATAATAAGCAGGAAATTTAAGCAAACACGAAAGATGTTAGAAATACTTGAACAACCTTCTTATATTTATGAATTTTACCCTAAAATTAAAAAAATCAAAATATTAAAGAAATATCTACTTAATTATCATTTTCATTCTTAGGGGTCAATTCTCCCCTTAAATGAGAGAGAAGGCACGAGAAGAGAGAGGGCATGATAAGAGAGAGAGAGCTCGAGGAGAGAGCGAGTGCAGAGCTTGAGAGGAGAAAGAGAGACGTGGACGAAGAAATGGGAATCCAAGGAGATGGGGAGATGGAAGGAAAAAAACTGACAAAAATGTGGTGCAAGAACTCTTGGCAGTGTGCTACAATAGTGTGTGGAATCCCTTTTGGGATTTCTTTGTGTCTATAATATTTTTTTTTATAAAGAATTCAACTTTTTTAAATTACAAAATAATAATAATATTAAAAAAAATATTCTAACAATATTTTATTTAACTTTCATCTCATCTCACTATCTAAACGACACCTAAATCTTACAAATTAAATTATATTAGTGTGGTGTAAAGGCTCTAAAATAGTTTTACTTAAGTAAAAAAAAAACATCCAGATTATACTTTTATATTTAACTATAAAATAACTCTTTGATACTATATCTAAAGGTGATTGCAAGTAAAAATACAAGAGAAAATCTTCAGATCGGTGACTCCTATAATGACCCAATATCGGAGATCAATACAAAAACGACACGTAGCGAGTGCACCATCTACTCCCCTCCCCCTCTCTCTCTACTCACTCATCGGATCTTACTCGTTTCTCAAATGACCTACCCCTCTCTACCCTCAATCTCTCTCTGCCCTTTCTGCGCTCGATCTCTCGATGCCCTCTCTAGATCCAGAGAAATCATGTTCAAGAGATCCACCATATGTGTCATTGATTTCAAAATTAAAAAGATATTTTTTTTTTGTCTAAATGATGATGTGGGTATGTATTTATTTGTTGATTTGGTCTGTGGCAATCTCTGTATGAGAATTAGTCTGGATTATATATATGGGTCATTATTTTTTTCTTTATAGTATGTTTGGTTGCCGAGGAAAATGATAAATAAAGGAATTGTTGCTAATTTTTGGTTAGCGATCAACTTTCGTCATTGATGCTTTTCAAATCCAAAGGAAGTTTAAGGCCTAGTTTGGATAGTGAGAAGTATTAAGAAGTGTTGAGAAGTGTTGTGAATAGTTGTGAGTAGAGATTGGAGTAAGTTTGTGGGTCTCATAGAAAGTATCTTGAGTTGTTTGGATGTATGAAGTATGTTGAGTTGTTGACTTTTGGATAGGTAGTTGAAAAAGGTGTGGGTCTCATCAATGATTGATTTTTTTAATAATGATGAAATGATGATTTTATTTATATATAATAATGATAAATATATTAGTGGGTTGCACACTGGTGCCTTCACTGCTTCGACTGTGATGGGGGAAAGTAATCGAGAGAAAAAGGGAAGGCAGTGGTTTCACTCGGGTCTAGCACAAGTACGATTGTTGGAGCTTCTGAAATTGCAGAGTGATTCTAAGGATGGGTGAAAGAAAGAAATAAAGAGAAAAGAATTTGAGAGGCATCGGGGAGGGTAGCCGAGAAGAAGAGGGAGAAAGAAAGGGTTGGTGGGAGAAATTATTGTGTCTGACAGGAGTGACCAAAGATGTTTCAAAATTGTGTTTGGGATGTGAAGTATCCTTGTCCGTACAAAAATAGTTAGGAAGTGCTGAGGTATCTTCGTTACCCAAACACGGCCTAAGTCCTATCTCAGATCTCCTTCTTATCTTGATTTTGGGTCACAATGACGTTATGGAATTGCTTTTTTAATTTTGCCCTTTCATAGATAGATAGAGGTATGAAGATGTTATGGTTAAAACCCTTCCAAATATAGAAGATCTTGTTCCGTATTTATATCCCTTTTAAGTTAGGGTAATTTCATTTGTGACAGTGTGCTTGGTTTGCCATAAAATATGGGAAAATGACACATAAGTGAAGTTCTGAATTTTCTCGGTTCATGATTGGGAAAAAAATTGAACCCAAAACCTCCGTTTAAGTGAGCTCTAAGGCCTTTGCATTTTGTCGATTGATTTCGGGAACATGTAGTGCGAGATCGAAGGAGAGAGAGGGAGAGTCGAGAGACAAGGAGAAGGAAGGAGAGAGAGAGAGAGAGAGAGAGAGAGAGAGAGAGAGAGAGAGAGAGAAAGAGAAAGAGAGAGAGAGAGAGAGCAGCTCAAGTTTATGAAATAAAATCGCAGAGAGAGAGAAAGAGAGTCCTTTATGAGTTTTGGGAGAAATCGAGAACGAAAGAGAGAAAAGCTTACCCGTATGCGTCCCCCATCGTAACATGTCATGAAAGGCTTACGTGTCACAACCGAATTGTTCTCCGATAAACCCAACTTATAAGTGACTTCTGTCTGAAGTCAAAATACAATGAATGATAGTTTTCCTCACTACTTGTTTAAAATGATATTTTTTTCATAATCAAACATATTATAGATATATTTAATAATTATAAAATACAATAGTCAACAGAATGAGAGACCACAACATTCATCTCAATCGAGCAAATACAACACATTAAAAAAAGGGAATATGAAACCAATGACTTAACCCTCACCCATTTCTTACAAAAGGAAGTTGCTTAAAGCGAGTTTGATACAATCTGATAAACAGACTGTAATACTACGACTAGATCTCGCAGTAAAGTGATTTGTGCTGCATTTCGCTAGTCTGGATTCATTGCAGGAGACTTCCACTACCTATTTGCCATGATCTTTGACTAAGAGAAGCGAAAACATAAGAATGCAACAAATAAGAGATGCGTCGAATCGCCAGCGGTCGACTCTAGGAGAGTGGAGGTTGGTTGGATTTGAATGATCCAAAGTTGCTGGTCTTGAAAATGTCGTGTGTGGCGACAACAAGCACTCCTTAGTGCGGAGGCGCGTGAATCTCACGCGTGATTTGAGCCACGCATGTGACTCACGCGCCGCTTCGTTTGACATTCGGCTTCGACTGTCTAAAGTAACAGAGTTTGGGGAGTCTTTGTTAGATCCTCACGTAAAATTGCCTCACATGTCCTAGCCATGTCCGGGTTATGCCTCTTGACTATGCCACGAGTATGTCTTAGCCCGTGTTTTGTCACATACGGGGCGCCCAGCATGCCTATGGATCGGCCACATGCATGCCTTGGCCCATACCTTGACACGCACGGGGTGCCCGGCATGTAGGCCATGTGCACGCCCATGCGCGCACCAGGCCACAAGCCCAGCGAGGTTAGTGGCTGTGCGCAGCCCAGCGCATGGCCAGGCATGAGCACACCCATGTGCCGCATAGCACTCATGTGCGCGCCCATGCCCACGCACAGCAGCAAGCCCATGTGGCGCACACCCAGGCCCTCAGTGCCCATGTCCATGCCCATGCAAGCGCCCATGCCCTCAGCGCCCAACCATGGATCCAGTTGCATGGCCCCCATGTCGCACGCTAGCGAGGTTAGTAGCATGCCTTTCTAGGCATGCCATCCAGTGCACGGCTCCAGCCCATGCCTTACAGAGCAGGACAGTGGCATGCCATCCAGAGCATGGCTTCAGCCCATGCCTTGTAGCCTTAACGCCCAGGCCACCAGCCTGAGCCATGCATCCAGCCATGCATGGCCCCTGCCACTGCCACGGCCACCCAGCCAACGCATGCGTGGCCCATGCCACGCCCATCGACCTAGCCATTGACCAGACCGAGGACCACCATGCACCACCTTAGCCGAACCATTGGCTCATGTATGCCACGGTCATGTGGTCCATGCCACTATCTTGATTTATTTTATTTCAATTATTTCAAAGGGACCTATTGGGGGTTTTCAAATGTTTTGCTTATAAATAGGATAACTTTCATTTGCTTTAGAATCTTTTGGCAAATTGACTAGACTGAGGACTATTATTGAGAGATCATAAATGGTGCTTTGCATTTGGGCTTTTTTGATGCAATTCGTGAATCCCAAAGAGATGATTACTCCATACAATTCATTGAACTGGAGTAATTCATTTATCTTGTTCTTGCAACTTAGTGCTATTCCTGAATCCAAGTTGTTTTATCTTGTTCTTGTTATTTCATCAATATATGAGGTTTGTTCAACACTTGTGCAATTCGTGAATTAATTGTTGGATTACTTTCATTTGTTCATTCAAGTGAGTAAGTGTTTTGCTTTGTTCTTGAGTGTTCATCATTTGTTCTTGGTGTTCATTCATTGCATTGCTCTTTCAATCCATCCAAACACTATATTCGGCCAGCCCTAGTGTTTGTCCATCTTCCATAATTGTTTCTCCCATCTACCTAGCCCTAGCCGAGATTCACTTACCTTATCCATTCTAATTTAAATTCGGCCACTCTTGCCTTATTTGAATTAATCCTAGCCGCCCAACATATTTTCCATATTAGTGTTTCCATACTTGGAAACCCTAGTTGACCAATTCACTCCACATAACCGGCCACCAACCTATCCAAAATCAAATCCCAAGATCTTAGGAACTTCTTAAAATCTCTCAACTACCATTCGGCCAAGCCTTAGCCGACCACCTCCGAAACCCTAAACCCTAATCTCATCTTCCAAACCCTAAACCTAAACCCCAAAATGGCGCCAACCCTAGTGGCCACTATTGCCGTGCACCCTCCTTCCATTGGAATCCAAACATTTAGCCATTTTCCCATCATTCCATACACTTATTATAGCCTAAACATTTAACCTCACCTTACCCAAAGTGCCACATTTGTCACATTTGTTCGAGAATCAAGCAAGAGAGGAACGGAAATTCGGTCATCATAAGAAGATCCTAGACGTGGAGAATATACTGTTTAGGAACTTGACCGAGGTCCCTAACATTCTTGCAATGGGAGTCGTGGGGGGCTGAAAAGTAGTAAATCGGTGCTTCTCCTTACTATGGGCATAAAACAAAAAAGAAAAAAGAAAAAAAAAGGGCTAGACAATTTTTGGAGAAGCCATATGAGAGGAGGGAGGGAGTAACCAAAGCTCCACCCCTTTTGGGCAGAGAAGAAGGGATATTTGGATTTTTGGTTGAGAGCAAAATCACCTAGAGAGAGAAAATGTTTTTCCCAGTTGGGACTCTGTTTAAAATGAATTTGATAACGCGTGTTTCAGTAAAATATTAAAAAATAATTTTTTAATTTTATTTTTTTCTCCTTTAAAGAAGAATTATACTCATCATCCACACTAGGGGTTAGTCGAAGTTGAATTTGGGCTTTTAGTTTTCGGGTTTTTTTTTCTTAATTTTATATTTAGCCTATTTTAAAAAATATTTTTTTGTGGCCTTTCAAATTTCAATTTTTCCAAAAAATTTAAAACTAAAACTGAATCATTCACTGCTAATTTACTTATATACTAATATTTAACTTGTTTTTATATTAAACTTATACTATAATGTATAATTACATATTATCATATTATAGTATTATATATTATTTTTAGTGTCTAATTACATGTTATTATTTATTAGTATTGCATGTTATTATACTAATGTCTAACTTATTTATAGCTTAATTATATACTAGACTTATTTAAATACTAGTGTCTAATTTATTTTGATATTTGATTATGCATGGTTAATGTTATGATGTTTACATATATTAAACCATCATTAGTCTATTTATATTATAGTATAAATATATTATTTTATAATAATTAGTTTATACTGGTATATTATTGAATTTAATTATATACTTTCTAGTTATATAATTATATAACTATACTAGTATATATATGATAAATATATAGATAAATACATATTTTTATAACATATGTATAATATTGAAGTGAGATTTAGAGTCGGAGTTGGAGTTAGAAGCCAAAGTTGAAGCCGGATCAAATCGGATTTCAGTCAGAGTTGGTCCAACGATAAGGCCGACTTCGATTCCGACTGAAAAATTAAAAAAAAAAAAAATCTGACTCCCACTCTATTTTAAAGGAGTTGGGCGAAACCAGATTTGGAGTTGAAATTTTAGATTTTTGCTCATTCCTAATCCACACACCACATATTTTTTAGTTTTTTTTTATTATTATTTTCCTTACCAAATGTATGGTATATGGATGATGAGTAAAATAATTCAATTAATTTAGGAGGAATAAAACTAAAAAATAAAACAAAATAAGTGTGAAGTGTGGTGTATTGTGTGTGAAATGATAAGTAGCAAAACTTTTTCTCTAAACCACATAAAAGATCTTAATTCAAGTTATTTTATTACTATTAACAAATTATCTCATAGTTATTTAAATAAGTTTTGCTATTGATTATCCTTACACACCATGCTTTTTTTTTTTTTAATTTTTGAAAAGAGAAAAGGTCCTAGTCGGATGGGTTCAAAAACCATTTTCACACCAGCCAATAAAATCGTGACATGTAGGCATCTCATATACATTTTTTCTGCACCCTGCCACACCAGACCGCTCTTTCTCACCCCCTCTCAAACACGTAGGCATCTATTTGCTTTCTCTAGCTCTCTCCCTTCCATTCTCTCCATTCTCTCCCTCTCCCTCTTGGCTGCCTTCTAAAGCATCAAAAATATCAAAGAAACTAAAGCATTAACAACTGGATTAGGGACAGCATGAGGTGAAGCATAAAGCTTTTCATCCTCTTCCTGATTGTTTGGTCTTTTCCCAAACAAAGTTGCTACGTACAGTCGCCGTTTGCAAGCGGTATGCAAATGGCTTTCAAATTAATATAAAAGAATGTATGTGGCTGGGTCCCACGATTTCTAGAGAAAATCGTGTTTTCAGCTTCACATTCCCTCGTTACCTCCACTGCTCTAAGCCCACACCTCTTACAGAAAACAAAAACAAGAGGAAAAAAACTACCTTACTTTTCCGTTAAAGCTTCAAAATTTCTTGGAAAAGCCTTGAATTTATCTTTCATGGCAAATGCATGGAAAAAGGACAAACCCTCGCAGTACTACCCATCCAGAACTATATGCTTACTCCTCGTTGGAGTCTTCATTTTTGTCATGTTCTTCATCTATCTCACCGCCCAACTGAAAGGGTGAGGATGGGAGGAGTGACGAAAAATGAGGGTATTTGTTGGGAGGGTTTTCTTGAGGGTTTTGGGAGGGGGAGAAAGGGATCCAAGGGAGGGGAGAAAGGGGTGAAAATGAGGGTGACAGTGGCTCTGCCGAGGGGTGACAGCGTGAGGGGGTGCTCGCTAGGAGGATTTTCTTGAGGGTTTCAGGAGGGGGAGAAAGGGATTTGAGGGAGGGGCTTCGTTGGACCGTGATGTGGTTGACCGGTCTGATTCTCTAGCTCAGGAATGTGGTGTGTGTTTCTATGAACAAAGTCGGGAAAGTCATGGGTCATGGGCATCAAAGAACCAACCTCGGCTCATGGTGATGTTCGAGAAGCCATCGGCAAAATGGAATTCGTCTTCGAGGGAGAGAAACACAGAGAGAGGGAAATGGAAGGAGGGAGAGTCAGAGTGGTAGTGAAATGAGGAGAGAAACACTGAGAATGGGAAATGGAAAGAGGGAGAGTGGAGTGAAACGGTGCGTTTTTATTTTTCCACGTCAACGCGTTTGCCTGGCGCTTGCATCAGGAGACTGCATATAGTTTTTTTCTTTGCCAAAAATGTGGGTACTATTTTTCTTTGGATAATCAACGGGACTATCGGGCTGTCAATGAAAGAAATAGGAGTCAAATAGATAGAAAAACAGAGGATTCATAGCATGTGTGCTGAACATCAAAAAGGGAAAAAGCAAAGAAGTTAAGAAAGAACATTTGTGTACGTGGGTGTGGGTTAGAGAAAGTGTATGCACCGATAATAGAATTCCAGATCTAGGCACCAAGTGAGAGGATGATACTAGGGTCTTGTTGAGAGAAGGATTCTGGGTACGAGTTTCCTTAGCATGAGTTGGAGGATGAAGAAAATCTTTAGCGATTTCTGGTTCCACTTTTTTCTTAGAAGCAAAATCAGAAGGGTAAACTGTGTTTTGAAAAGTTATTAAATTTTAGAAAAGCAAAGAGAAAGTTAAATAAAAATATTTTAAAATTAAAAATTATTTAAATATAATTTTTATTTTAAAATTTTATTTTTTTGTATTTTATTTAGAAATTTGAAAAAATTATATTAAATTTTGTATTTGAATAATGATTAAATAATAATTAAATAAAAAATTTTAAAATATTTAATATTTAAATAAAATTTGAGAATGAACTATTTAAAAATATATAATAATACCTCGGGGCTCGGCTTCCAAACAAAAAAAGGCAACAGAAAAAAAAAAAAAAAAAAAAAAAAAAAGCAAAAGCCAAGGGCTTCGTGTTCAACTTAAGGACAGGTTTGGCAATAGAGACACAAAGTTTTTATCTCATCTTGTTTTATCATTATAATTTTTTTAAAATTTCACATAAAATATAATAATCAATTCAACTTTTTCAAATATCAAAACGATAGTAATATTAAAAATAATATTTTAAATTTTCATCTAAAATAAAAAATTCCTATCCACTATTCAATCTTATCCGGTTTAAAAGTGTTGCGAAAGTGACGATTTTTGGAGCCACCTCATAATGGATAATTGTGGGTGTTGATTGTTAGACAGACAGAGATAGTGGCATTTCAACATGAACTTTTCATCGATCATTTTTATATACACAATGTGTAAGACAAATAAAAGAATATTTTCTGTTACAAGAACTTGAGAGAAGTGTAACTAATTTCTCTACTGTTGTGTTCTAGAATCATTGGTCTGCTGTTTGTACATTGAGTGAAGTCTGCTGTTGATTGCCTTCAGTTGGTGCAGTACTGTATGTGCCTTCTTTATGTTTGTGAGAATGCTACATAGGATCATTGATTCTAATACTGATGTGTTGTTGAAAGCGTGCGGATTTTGATATTTGTGGCTAAGAAAGCCGACGAGCTATCCTCTTGCTCCATTAATTTCTCTGAAAGGTTCACAAGTTGGATGCTTTGTGCTTTTGATCGGGTGGATCTTGATCTTTTAGCTCAGATAATTAGCATATTTATTACTTGATTTCCGGGCAAGCTTGAGCATTTTGCTTTGGGACTTTTACTTGATTTCTTAAATTTCTACATAAAATATAATAAACAATGAGGATTGGTAGAGATACAAATGGATCACATACACTAATGTGGTATCCTGCCACGTATCCTTTTTTCCTCTCTCTTTCTCTCTCTCTGCCTCCCTCCCTGTGTCTCTCCCATCCTCCCCCTTTCCCAACTCCTCACTGACGTCACTGTTGCCTCTCACCAATGTCATTGTCGAACCTTTATTGTCCCTTGCCGACGTCGCTGTTGCACCGCTTACATTCCTTGCCACTCGCTGACGTCGGCGAGGGTGGTTGCCCTTCTCGTCATCGTCGTCGCTGCTGCCGCCCCTCATTGATGGGTACATTCTCTCTCTCTCTCTCTCTAAAGGGGTGGGGAGGGAGAGAGAGAGAGAGAGCCAACAAAAGAAGAAGAAGGAGGAGACGTGGTAGTATGCTACAATAGTGTGTGGAATCATTTTTTGGGACTCTTTTGTGTCTACAATATTTTTCATAAAGAATTCAACTTTTTCAAATTTCAAAATAATAATAAAATAAAAAGAAATATTTTAATAATATTTTATTCAACTTTCATCTCATCTCACTATCCCAACGGCAACTAAATCTTACAAATTAAATTATATTAGTGTGGTGTAAAGGCTCTAAAATAGTTTTACTCAAGTAAAAAAAGACATCCAGATTATACTTTTATATTGAACTATAAAATAACTTTCTGATACTATATCTGAAGGTGATTGCAAGTAAAAATATAATGAATGATAGTTTTCCTCTAGTGCCTGTTTGAGTGAAAGCATTCGTCAAAATTATGATGGGAGAGAGAACAGTGTTGCTGAAAGTGGGACACAGTATTTTTCAGTCTGAGGGGAATTTGTTGGAATCTCTTATCTCATCTTATCTCAATCATTATAATTTTTTTAAATTCTCATACAAAAATATAATAAGCAATTCAATTTTTTCAAATCTTAAAATAAAAATAATACTAAAAAATATATTTTAATAATATTTTATTTAACTACTATTCAAAATATATTATCTCATCTCATCTAAAGTGTATATTCTAACATAGCCGAGTGTCTTTGAACTCAAAGCAACACCTTAGAGTGTGTGCTAATCGAACCTAAAAAAAAGCGTAGAATTTTATTTCTAATGCATCTGATGGATCCCTTAATTCTGATAGCCTGAGAAATTTGGCAGGGTGTGATTTCGTAGCATTGCAGACATAAAAGTAGAGACAAAAATAAAAATAAAATAGCTTTCGTCGCTCGAAAGCATAAATAATAATATATAATTAGACATTAAAAATAATATATAATATATAATACTATAATATGATGATATGTAATTAGACAGGATAATATAAGTTTAATATAAAAATAATTTAAATATTAGTATATAAGTAAATTAGAAATGAATAATTTAGTTTTAGTTTTAAATTTTTTGAAAAAATAGAAATTTGAAAGGCCACAAAAATATATATTTTTAAAATAGGTTAAATATAAAATTAAAAAAAAACCTAAAACTGAAATTCCAAATTCAACTTCAACTAACCCCTAGTGTGAATGATGAGTATAATCTTTTTTAAAGAACAAAAAAAATTAAATTAAAAAAATATTTTTTAATATTATATTGAAACACATGTTACCAAATTCATTTTAAAAAGAGTCCCAACCGTGAAAAACATTTTCTCTCTCCATGATTTTGCTCTCAACCAAAAATCCAAATATCTCTTCTTCTCTGCCCAAAGGGGGTGGAGCTATGGTTACTCCCTCCCTCTCCTCCCCTTATATAGTTTGTCTAGAAATTGTCTAGTCCTTTTTTTTTTTTTTTTGAATTTTATTTTATGCTCAGTTCACGTGCCGTCGCACTAAAGAGTGCTTGTTGTCGCCACACGCGACATTTTCGGGACCAACAACCTTGGATCATTCAAATCCAACCAACCTCCACTTTCCTAGGGTCAACCTTCGACGATTCGTGCATCTCCTATTTGCTGTATTCTTATGTTTTCGCTTCTCCAAGTCAAAGATCGTGAGAAATAGGTAGTGGAAATCTCCTGCAGCCAATCCAAACCTGCAAAATGCAACACAAATCACTTCACTGCGATTTCTAGTCGTAGTATTACAGTTTGTTTATCAGACTATATCAAAACTACTTTAAGAGACTTCCCTTTGTGAAAAATAGGTAAGGGTTAAGTCATTGGTTTAATTTCTTTTTTTTTTCATGTATTGTATTTACTCGATTGGGATAAATGTTGTAATCTCTTATCGTGTTGACTATTGTATTTTATAATTATTAAATATATCTATAATATGTTTAATTATTAAAAAAAATATAGTAGTACTTCGGGACTCGACGTCCAAACGAAAAAAAGCAACAGAACAAAAAGAGAAAAGAAAGAAGCAAAAGCCAATGGCTTCGTGTTGTTTGGTTTAAGGATAGGTTTAATATTAAGATAGTGAAACAAAATTTTTATCTCGCCTTATTTTATCATTAAAATTTTTTAAATTTTTATATAAAATATAATAAATAATTTAATTTTTTTAAATTTAAATTTAACATTTTTAAATTTTAAAATAATAATAATAATATTAAAAAAAATATTATTTTCAATTTTTATTTAAAATAAAAAATTCTTATCACTGTTCAATCTTATCCGGTGTATGAGTGTCGCGAAAATGACGATTTAGCCACCTCGTAATGGATAACCGTGGGTGTTGATGTGTTGTTGAAAGCGTGCGGATTTTGATCTTTGTGGCTAAGGAAGCCGACGAGCTATCCTCTTGCTCCATTAATTTCTTTGAAAGGTACACAAGTTGGATGCTTGTGCTTTTGATCAGGTGGATCTTGATCTTTTAACTCAGATAATTAGTATATTTTTTACTTGATTTCCGGGCAAGCTTTAGCATTTTGCTTTGGCACTTTTAGGTAGGCGGGTTGTATAAAAACTTGGCATTTGAAGGATTGTGGCTGGTTGATTTGAGAAAAGGGTAAGATGGGTTCATATGGAAATCTTGCAAGGAGGGCTTTGGAGACTGATACGCCGGTCATAGTTCAGGTATTCAGGCTAGAATCCCAAATGTTCTTGACTTCTTGTTTTTCTCCCCTTCTTTGAATCCATTTATATTCTGCTTCAATTTGTATTTGGATTTATGTATCATTTCGGGTGCGGAACAAAGTTTTTGTTTATGGTGGTGATCGAGGTGGGAGTTTTTGGTTTTCGCAGATACAGGAAGTGATCCGAGGAGCCAAAAATGCGGTGTCTTTGGCTCGGGTTTGTTTTTCTAATTCCAATGCTATGTTATGTTATTAAGGCGTTACTGTTATCATGAAAGTTTTGAGAATTGAGATGAAACACAGTATTTTAGTATTCCAACTTCCAATGTCCCTTGTTACTATATTGGTTTGGTGTTGATTTTGATGACCGTGGAGGTACCGAGATCATTTTTGTTTCTTCTCGGAAAATTAGGGCGCGTCTGATGCTGGTTTTGAAAGGGCGTTCTTTGTTTGGTGAAGTGGAGACTACGAAAGGCCAAGAAAAACTTTCTTGACACTGTATATATAGAAGGGAAATGCTAAGCGTCCCGCTCCCAGCGGGACCGCTTGCATTAATGTGTTTTTTTGTGTGTTTTTATTTAGCGTTTTTTATATAAATTTTTTTAATAATTCTAAATACTTAAAAAAAGTAAAAAAATTTATAATATCATTAAAAAATACTTCCTTAATCAATAAGTAATTTTTTTATTTTACTTCGTGATTAAGAAAGTATTTTTTAATAATTTTATTTTTACTTTATGACTAAGGAAGTGTTTTTAAAATTGTTATACATTTATTTTATTTTTTAAAAATATTTAAAATTGTCAAAAAAATCTATATAAAAAAAAAACTTAAAAAAAACACATCGAAAAGTAATGCTACACCCCCAGCGGGGGCTGTAGCATTGTCCTATATAGAAACTGTTTTTCCAAGTTGATCTAGAAAATTGGCTCTTTCAGCGACTTCACTTTTGTTTTGGGTTTTCCTCACTAAAGTTTGTTGGATAACCTCGAAGAAAATGACATTATTAAGAAAGGTATTTTTTTATAGTTTTACTTACAAAATTGAAAATTTATTTTTTTATTTACTTCCCAAATTAGCTTTTATCACATAAAAAGCAGTTTGTAGACAATGATAAGAAAAATTGGGAACCTTTTAATTTTTCCTAAACTGAAAACATAAAACAGTAGAAGATTTGAAAAAATGGTTTACAAAAACTATTTTTAGACTGTGTTTCATACGTCCTCTTCTATCATTTAAGGGGAAGAATACCAAAGAGGCTCTAACAGTGCATATCCCAGTGTGAAATCCCTTCAGAGAACCAAACAACAGAATTCTTTTTTGAACTTGAGAGACAATAGCTGCAAAATCATGTGGTGTTTTAAGCCACTTCGTCTCACACAAAAACTTGAGCCACTTCTTGGAGCTTTCATATTTAAGGTTCCAATTATGTATGCCGATTTGTTCATTGGTTGTAAAGTGTTGTATTTGTTTTTATTTTTATACATTTAGTTTATTTTCTTTCAGAGTTTATACAATCTTTTCAGAGCTGTAATTTTTGGTGGTCTTTGTCCTTCAGTTGCATCTTTATGTAACTCCTTATGTTTTTGGTTGAAATATGCTCTAGGGTGCAGTTTTTTGGCAACCACCCAAAAGGGCATTGGATAAGGTCAAAGAACTTGTGTGGGAGCCATCAATTAGTCGATATGGTGCTGATGAAGGTATCCCTGAACTCAGGGAAGCATTAATAAAAAAGGTATCTATCTTCAAGAGTTATACACGACTTAACCTTTCAGCTATCTCTCCCTTGTTGCAAATGATGCTGCCCAACTTCTGGGAAATGAAATAATTTGAATTCTGTAGCTACTGCCATCTCAAGCAACCCTTCCAACATTTCAACTTATGGCATTTCTCCCATCTTAAATTTGTTGTCAGAAATGGAAATCGATAAATGGCCAATATGACTGTCCAACTGAAAGTTGTAAGTTAATTCTTTTATCTCTGTTTTGCAGTTGCACAATGAAAATAAACTGTACAGATCTTCTGTGATGGTTACTGCTGGAGCAAATCAGGTATCCACCAATGGTTTCTATTATTTTATTTTCTCTTCTTAAAATTTCTATCGTAAAAGACAAAATTATCTGGGTTTTGGAAGATACCAACGTTAAGTTGAGAGCCAATTTTTTCCTTTATATGTTGTTTTATTACTCAGCCGATGGGATGAGGGGGAGAGTCCATTTGATGGAACCCAATTCTTAGTTCCGCTTAAATGCAAGCCTTCTATTGGTTCCTTGTGGTTACTAGTCTCGGTCACTTTATTCTTTAGTGTATTAGGTGCTTCGCTTGCTTTCTTTTTACAACCTCATAATCGATGTTGCAATATTTGCTTGTAATTCTCACATCATTGACTACATCCTGCTTTTGGATATAATTTCATTGGATTAGTTAACGAAAAAACTTCTTCATATGATGGAAGATGGAAATAGAATAATTAATTCTTCCCTCCAAAGAAACGAGTCAACAAATTTTCCTCAACAAAAGGTGTGTGCATCTGTGGTTGTGTTATCCCCTTGATTCGTATATCTGCAATTTTTTTTATCCAATACTGAAGTTCATATGTGTTGAAAGTTTTGATCTTTACTCCCTTAACACAGTTTTGCTTTCTAGTATGTTCAGGTGTTAGAAATAGTGTATTGGTATCATATTTTGTGTTAATCATTCCATTGGTTTAAAACAAAACGATGTGATTTCCAACAGTCCCATAGTACTCATTTCGTGAATCTGAAGCAATTTTCTACCTATTGCAATGCAGGCATTTGTAAATCTTGTTCTTACATTGTGTGATGCTGGCGATTCTGTAGTTATGTTTGCACCATACTATTTCAATGCCTACACGTCCTTCCAGATGACTGGCATCACTAATATACTGGTGGGTCCTGGTAGCCCCAAGACACTTTATCCAGATATAGGTGAGAGCTCATGACCTGCTCATTTTAGATTAGACGTGCAACTGTCTACATGATTGGACTTCCTCTTAGGGTATGTTTGGCAAGTGGGATGAGACACAATTCTCATCTCATCATTAAAAAGTTTTCAAATTCCCACACAAAATATAATAAACAATTCAACTTTTCCAAATCCCAATTCAACTTTTTCAAATCCCAAAACAATAATAATATTAAAAAATAATATTTTAAACTTTCATCTAAAACTAAAAATTCTCACCTTACTATCCAAACCTACCTGATTGTGCTGCTCATTGTATGAGATTGGATACCATTGATGTTCAGGACTTAATGAGAAAGGGCAATATGGGTATGTAAGGTCTCAATTAATTATAAGTAGTATAATGGAATCAAGTCTAGACATGTGATTCTCCATTGCCATTACATAACAGACAAGAACCGTTTTCAGGCTCTCAATACTTTGTTTTCCCGTCTCATGACATGCCTTGAGGTTTACTACGGGTTTAGTTATTTGTTTTACTAAGTGGGTTTAGTCATAGGAAGGGTTGTGGTTTTGCCATGGAGGATGAGTTTAGGCGGTGTTCTTGTAGTAGCGATTATATTTTAGGGGTAGATTAATTAAATTTCTTAATCGTGACCCAAAACCGAACTTCTAGAAGGGTGGAATGTTGAACTGCTCAATCTTAATCTCCATCTTTTCCGTAGTTCCAAGAATTTTCAAATTCCTCACAAAGACCCTTGAAGTGGCTAGTGGCTCTTATATGGTGCTTTTCTGGTCTCTACTTTATTTATGTGTTTTGTAATTTGCTTTGAGATTAAAATATTTAAAGGAAAATAATTCTGGTAAACTTTCGTTGGCAGGATATATTTGCATGAGATTAAAAAAGCACGAGTTGAGCTTAAAGTATTTTATGGAAAAGTACTCCAGTGAAGTTTCATTGGCAGTATCTTTATCTTCTTAGAAATGTTGGTTTATTTTTTATTATTCACGATTTTATTTTATTTATCTACACAATGCTTATTGAAGAAATATATAATTCAATGCTTTTTGTGAATTATTTCTAGATATAAAATAGTTTGTTCTTTTAAAAGAAGAATATTGGAGGATTGGTGTTTATTTAACATAAGGCATGCGACAGTTCAGTTTTCCCCCCAATATTATTACTTTGTTTGGACCGTTTGTCTGGCTATATTGATCCTCAGACTGGTTAGAAAGAACCTTGCTGGAAACTAAACCAGCTCCAAAGCTTGTTACTGTTGTTAATCCTGGCAACCCAAGTGGGACTTACATTCCAGAGCCTCTTCTTAAGGTCTCTCTCTCTCTCTCTCTCTCTCTCTCTCTCTCTATATATATATATATATCTATGTACATAGACACACGGACGCTGGACTCACACACGAGTGGTCATGATCTTTTAAAAAAAAAATGTTTTCTTGCATTTCATTTGTCCCGAATATTCTTACAATGTGCTTTCTCTTCTTTATGTAGAGGATTTCTGATCTCTGCAGAGATGCTGGATCTTGGCTTGTGGTGGATAATGCATACGAGTAAGTTTCTTCATATGTTTTTCCAGTAAATGTATTAGGTATAACGATTATTTCTCAAATCATTATCTCTTTTTGTTTCATATTTTTCTCTTTATTGGGAGGGGGTGAAATCCTAAAAATTGTCATAGGAGGCATAACAATATTGTTGTGACATGAATTATTTGGTTCTCATCTAGAAATGGATATATAAAAGCAGGCTTTGAACTATGATATTGTGTGTGTATATATACATATTTATAAATGTGTGCATGACAATGACTATTTTCTTATATTTCAACAACAAAGAATCAAAACCAGAATTTTATGAAAATAGAAAATGTTGAACTTTGAAAGGAATAACTTGCAATGCTTATCATTAAAGAGAAGCACTATACTCTCAGAAGGAACAATGGTATCAATGATACCAAGCTAGCAGTTTTCCTACTTGTCTGCAGTTCCGCTGATATGGAGCTTTGCCCAAAGGAAGTTATTTCTAATAAATTGGTTCCCAGGTGCGAGATAATTAAGATATTTGGCTTTTATGGTTAGTTAACGTGTAGAAATTAAAACAAGTCATTACTCTGTTGGTGATAAATGAATTTACTTATGGAGATAAAGAAAATATTGAGACATACTTTCCTAAAATTTATGTCCTTATGTATATAAACTTAAATATGTAAAGCTCTTTCTTGGCTTGGCTTTTGTAGCTGCCATTATGCTTTCTTTAAATATTTTTTGAGTTGTTAGTTAATTCATCATATTTCATTAGATGCAGGATTTGATATGTTTCAAAGAATCAACTGGATATGGATAGTTCCAATATAATTTCAATCTTGGACAAAAAGCCCCCTTTTTATCTATTTTGTTTATTTTGTTACCGGGACAGGGGAATGTGCATTATATAGTTTTTCCTATACATATATGTTATATTTTATGTGCACCTATCTTAGATTACTGCATTGATAGGTTATCTACTGCATTCAACTTGTGCCCCTACATGATGTAAGGTGGGCAATGATGTAGTCGCTTGATATGTTGTTTAGTCTGGGAAATCTTATTGTTTCCTTTTCATAGATTCTTCTCCAATTGCATCTGATCATATCGATTTGTCATTTGAGTATGTTTCAATTGTTTTGGAGTACTNAAAAAAAAAAAAAAAAAAAAAAAACAAAGAAAAAGAAAAAAGAAAAGAATGGAGCATTAGCTTGTGCAGAACAAATTGTGCATTTGCTATAACTATAAAGGGTGAGCAACATGTAACTCTCGCTTGATTGGTAGTAGTTACTTTTATTTCCTAGTGTCAATTAATTGTCTTTCAAAAAACATTCATCTCAATTTACTTATTGTCCTCTGTGGCAACAGCTTCTTCCTGTTTAGACAAAAAGCCTTCAAAACTGGGGCTAGTACCTTACCTTCATTTTTCTTCATGTGTTATGATTATACTATTTTAAGCACGGATTAAGCTTGAAACCTATGAGAGAGAAGCAATATGATATTCCAAAATGAAATCATAATAATTTTATTTTGGCGACTAAACAGTTACGAGACAGCAAGCTAACCTCCTTTCATAGGTTTATGCTGGATATTTTGTTATAAATAATGATTTTATTAATATCAATAGAGGAATAGGCAAAGTCCAAGTACACGGGAGCTATACAAGAGAAAAGACTTAGTTGGGACGAAGAAATAGATACAAGCAAATCCTGAACATTGAGCCCATTTATGCTGGCTTTTAATTTGTTTTTGTTGATGAATAATGTCTTCCATCTGCTAGTCCGGGCTAATGATTGAGTGCATACAGATAGCATACCCATCAGAAGTAGAGGGCTTTGCAGCTCAACTCCTCAAAGTTCAAGACAACATTCCCATCTGTGCTTCAATAATTTCACAACACCTTGCCCTTTACTCCTTGGAATCGGGACCTGAATGGGTCACTGATCAAGTAAAAGATCTTGTCAAGAACAGAGAAATTGTTTTAGAAGCGTTGTCTCCCCTTGGAAAAGATGCTGTTAAAGGAGGAGAAGGTGCTATATACCTGTGGGCAAAGCTTCCTGAGAATTATGTCGATGACTTCCAAGTTGTTCGGTGGCTCGCTCATAGGCATGGGGTGGTGGTGCTCCCAGGAAGTGCTTCTGGGTGTCCAGGGAATGTTAGGATCTCCTTTGGAGGCTTGGTAGAGAGCGATTGTAAAGCTGCAGCAGAGAGGCTGAGGAAAGGGTTAGAAGAATTGAACAGAGATGGAATGGTGGAGTAACCCAAAAATTACAAGGTTAATTAAAAACCTTGAAATTGTACATATGCTTTTGAACAATGAGCAATTGAAACCTTCATGATATTAGAGCTGTTATTCCTGTTACGTATATTCAGAACTGTAATTTCCAAAAAATACATTCCCGTACTTTTCTACAATGTCTGATACATTTAGACTGTTTATTGGTTTAACAAGGTTCACATCATAGAAATATATACGTGAACCAGTTTACCCAGAAATTTGAAGTTGTGATATATCATCATGATGATCAAAACCCTCAAAGATGAGAGAGATGAAGGTAGAACCATATGCAGCCGGCTCTGGTTATGCAGATGATACATCTTGGTTGTCTCATAAATGATGAATGATGAATGATGAATCTTAACTTGAGTTTCAACCAACTCAGGCCCGGTTTGGATACATAAAACCATCTCATCTTATCATTACAATTTTTCTAAATTTTTACACAAAATATAATAAATAATTTAATTTTTTTAAATCTCAAAATAAAAATAATATTTTATTCAACTTTCAACAAAACATTTCATCTTATCTGAATTGCATAACCAAACGAGGCCTCACTTCATGCCTTTCACATAGAGTTGATCAGGTTTTTTGGTAAGGTGCAGCATCTGTCAAAACTCAAAAAGTTTGATGCATTGGCTCTTTATCTTTCTTGTTCCCCACCATCACCACTGCTGTAAATTGTGTAATTTGGTCTGTAGAAATATAGAAAATTACAGATTAGTTTCTCAGCTATTTTGCCACAGAGAATGCCACCCCCAAAAAGAAAAAGAAAAAGAAAAAGAAAAAAGAGAAAAGAAAAGGAATTGACTTTAGGTTGAAATGGGTCCACTTATTTTGGGCCAGACTTTAATTATCAAAATTCAATCTACAAAATGGGCCCTACATTTCCAACGGCCGCCGACAATCCATCCCAGACACAATCAAAACACCTTAAACGGCCAAACCCGAAAAGAAGCCCACCCATAAAAAGCACCCACTTTTGCGGAAAATTTAGATCTTAAAGAGCCAGCTCAAGGACAATCTCGTCAATTCGTAACCTCTCCTTCCTCTCCGTCCCTCGCCGTTTAAACGTCGCCCATGGGCCATCAAGCTGATTCAAGCCCACTGCTCCATCAAGCAGACTGAGCGAGAAACTAGTGACGAGGGAAAGTTCTAAAGATTGAAGCTTTCAGTTTCGGACACGGTGAGCTTGCTTCTTCTTCTTCTTCGGAAGGAAACCGTAAGCTCTTCGGATTTGGTTTCTCTGCGGAAACCTAGAGAGAGGGATAGTGAGAGGGAATGGGAGGGTCTTCACTGTCGGGTTTGCAGGAACACCTGAAATTGGCGAGGGAGTACGCTCTGGAAGGAGTCTATGACACCTCCATTATCTTCTTCGATGGCGCTATTGCTCAGATCAACAAGTGAGTTTTCACTTTTCGAAATTCTGTCATTTTCTAGGGTTTTGGTTGGCAATCTTTGAAATTTCTGGACCAGTGTTACGAAATCTTGTGCTTATTGGGTTCTGCTCCGCTCTCGTTGCTTTGGGTTATCTTTTTCTTACTCGTGGTTTAGTTGACGCATTTCGATTTAGGAGTTTTCTTTCTTTTTTATTTCCTCGAAGGAAAACGTTTTGATAGAAAATTTCCGTTTCTTTCTGGTTTGTGCCTGAGTTCACTTTAAAGCTTTTGAGTTTCTATTCTGGTTCAAATTTCCAGGCACCTAAACACTCTTGATGACCCTTTAATTCGTGCAAAATGGATGAATGTCAAAAAAGCCCTTTCCGAGGAAACGGAAGTTGTAAAACAATTAGATGCAGAGAGGAAGGCATTCAAGGAAAGTCCCGCAGGCCGACGCACTTCTTCACCGCCAATAAATGCTAAATCCTCATTTGTTTTTCAACCGTTGGATGAGTACCCAACTTCCTCAGGCGGTGCTATGGATGATCCTGATGTATGGCAGCCACCTAATCGGGATCCTACTAGTAGAAGACCAGCAAGGGCTGGTCAAGTGGGCATGAGGAAGTCGCCACAAGATGGGACTTGGGCTCGCGGTTCTACTAAAACTAATACAACTGGCCGAGCTCCAAAGGCTGGTGGTTCAAGCAGGGTAAATTCAGGTGTTCGAGCATCAACTACTGGAAAGAAAGGCCCTGGTTCTGGTAAATCTAGTAAGGGAGATGCGGCGGTAAGTTGCAGTTGGCAAAATACTTTGGGCAATACTTTTGGTTAACTACGGTTTAGAATTACTATAACTCAGCATATTTTTAGAGGACCCAATGGTTGTTATAAATAGGCGGGTGGAGTTTTATATTCTGAGTACGTTTACAATTATATAATTGGCTTTTACAGTCCTTGCATGAAGAAATACTGATCCCAAGAGTTATACTACGTCTTACATTTTGTGCGGTTCTTTACTCTGTGATTGCTGGTACCAAACTTTGAATTCTAGGTTTTTTATCTGAGTATCCTGGTTTCAAATGAAGTTGAATTCCAAGTATCAAGGTTTTACTCGGAAGTTTACCTCTGATGTGGAAGTTTTATGGAGGCTTTAGATTCCAAGGCTGGAATTATTGACATTGAAATATGTAACTGTCAAGGTTTTCCTTTGAGATGTGACCATATCAACTTATGAGGTGTTTTGGATTAAAAGTTTGGTTCTGTTTTTCGAAGGAAGCGATTAGCTGGTTCCATTTTGTGATCAGATTGAAGTAGACAAGGCCATGATTACCAAACTTTATCTTAACAAAGGTGTACTTTCCCATCTAAGTGCATTAAGTTGGTTTTACTGAAGTCCAACACTTCAGACTATGGTGTTCCTCTGAGATTCTAATCATTAGTCTTATCCTTGAGGTTTGTGAAGATATTTGCAAGCCTCATTGTGAGAATAGGTTGTATTCAGGATTTTGCTTACGTATAGGCAAGTTAATGGTGTATGCAGGTATTTTCTTTTTCATTTGTTTTCATTTATGATATTAAAACTATGAATGGGATCGATGAATTGATCTATATGTTATTGATATTTTTCCTCTACCTTTCTACTCTTATCATGTGAATTCTTTGGGAATAAAAAAGTTTGTAGATTTCAGCAATTTTTGGTTATATAAGGAAACCGCAGTCCCTACTCTACTTCAGTTTTTGGTCATAATTAAATTATGCAGTCCCTACTCTACTTCTGACTTCCTTTTATTTATATAAGACTCAGGTTATCTATATCATGCTAAATGATGTGTGTCTGTGTGTTATTAGAATGGTGATGCTGAAGATGGAAAGTCAAAGAAGGGACAATATGAGGGGCCTGATCCCGACTTGGCTGCAATGCTTGAAAGGGACGTGTTGGAAACCAGTCCCGGAGTAAGATGGGATGATGTTGCTGGGCTTAGTGAAGCAAAAAGACTACTAGAAGAAGCTGTTGTGCTTCCTCTATGGATGCCTGAGTATTTCCAGGTACTCTTGATTGGTTAAAGCTTAGCTAGCATAAAAGCATATCGTATCTTCTTCTTAATGAAATTCAATAATACTTACAATCAGAGGTAATTATGGCGTTGAGACATGATATCAGTTCATCTCTCACTTTGATTATACATAGTCCTATTAAGCCCATAGTATGTGCTTGGAAGCAGATTTCTTTATGCTCTATCACTGTTTTAGCCTTTAACATTTTACATGCTGGGTTAATTTTGAGTCCATTTGAATGAAGGATATCTCAACATAACAGTTGTATTGGATGTGACCACTCAAATTCAATCCTCACACTTCAATTGGGGTGGGAGGCTTTTACTATTTCTCTATCCCACATTGCTGCATCTCCATGAGTTGAGCGATTTTCTCTCATGCAATTAGATGTAGTTTTTGTAGGCATAGATCATTGGTTGGGTTAAGCTTGCTGCTTCTTTACTTGTAGGGAATTAGAAGACCCTGGAAAGGTGTCCTCATGTTTGGTCCTCCTGGAACTGGGAAGACACTACTAGCTAAGGCAGTGGCTACAGAGTGTGGCACCACATTTTTCAATGTTTCCTCAGCTACATTAGCTTCTAAGTGGCGTGGGGAGAGTGAGCGCATGGTGCGGTGCTTGTTTGATCTTGCTAGAGCATATGCACCGAGTACTATTTTTATTGATGAGATTGATTCTCTCTGCAATGCTCGAGGGTAACTCTTTCACCATTGCTTGTGGATATTGAAAAGCCTATTGATTTTTGCTTCACTTCTTCTGCTGTAAGATCTAAGTAATCTTAATTTTTTTTTTCTCCGAATTATTTTTCTCATGTGTTATCCCATCTTTTTGTTGTGTTGCTGCTCGTATAGTTTGAGCATTTGTGGTCATATACTTGGCACATATATCCTGTTGATTTTAACCTATTTTTGACAGGTAAGCAAGAACTTTTATTGATAGCAATAGGAATAGCCCATGCATGGTCGTATACAAGAGAAACACCTAGTCATGATTAACAATTGATACGAGAAAGTTATGGATGCTCAGTCATTGAATTCTATTAAAATTGACCATTGGAATAGTATTGAAAAAGAAAGTTAAGCTCATCCATGGTCCGCTCACGATCTTCAGAACTTCAATCATTTATTTCCCTCCAAAACATGTTGTTTTTAACCTTTCAGTTGAATGTTTAAATATGCATGTCTCTGTTTATTGTATGAATTTCTTTTCACTGTACATGTGCAAACTAGAACCAGATTCATGAATATGTTTGTTCTGCTTTAAAATTTATATCAGTTGAAACATTATTATTGACCATGTTTTGTATTTTTATTGAACCCAAATTCTAATAATTTATTTTCTTCAGGGCATCAGGGGAGCATGAATCATCCAGAAGAGTAAAGTCTGAACTCCTAGTTCAGGTGGATGGCGTAAACAATAGTTCCACAGGTGAAGATGGTGCCCGTAAAATAGTGATGGTTTTGGCAGCTACTAACTTTCCATGGGACATAGATGAGGCGTTGAGGTTGGTCTTCTATTTGTTGCTTTTTTCTGTTGGTGTTGTTTACCCAATGACTTGTCAACTATAATTACTCTCTTTTATATATTGACGTATTTCAAATCTTACCATTTGGAGTTTCTCATCTAATTTGGTGTAATCTAATGCAGGAGGCGGCTGGAAAAGCGTATTTACATTCCTCTTCCAAATTTTGAGAGCCGGAAGGAGCTTATTCGGATCAATTTGAAAACTGTAGAGGTAAATTAGTTTACACCTGTATTTTTGCCATGTACTGGATTACAATGTTATGAAGAATTGAAGATCTTACTTGTTTTTTGAACCATGTTTGATTTCAAATTTCCGTGTAGTATTACTTATAAAAAAAATTGTGGTGTTATATGAATTTCTTGGCTTATTTCGAATTACCTGGATTGATAACATCAATGTAACTCAATTGGCATATAATCGTATATACATGTTTACTAAAGAAGCCTACACTTTTCATCAAGTCTGTCTTCTTGCTTGTGCCTTCACTCTGCATTTATGCTACTGTTATTGTCTTGATAAAGTAGTTCTGTCATGGAAGATAATTATATTTTGAAGCATCAATATATTTTACGGTTTATTTTTTTTCATTGAATCATATTTTATCATATATCAGGTCGCTCCTGATGTAAATATTGATGAAGTGGCTCACCGAACAGACGGTTACAGTGGAGATGATCTAACAAACGTTTGTCGGGATGCTTCCTTGAATGGCATGAGGCGAAAAATAGCTGGAAAAACACGTGATGAGATTAAGAACATGCCGAAGGACGAGATTTCAAATGACCCTGTTGCCATGTGCGACTTTGAAGAGGCCTTAGCGAAGGTCCAACGAAGTGTTTCTGCTTCAGACATAGAAAAGCATGAGAAATGGTTTACAGAATTTGGGTCAGCATAAACAGGATCATGCTATAATGAAGGTAATAGATCGTCTTCCTAACCAGTCAGTTTTTATTTAATTGGCGATTGTCTTCTAAGTGTTCCAAGTTGTTTTATTTGTTTCTCCGGCAGCTGAAAAATTGTAGTCCCGAGTGTTGGAAATGTATCCAATTGTTGTGTTAGTTTTGTGTCTGTAATCTCTCAACCTAATGTAATGTGAACATTATCGCAGAAGCCTTGTTCTGAATCATGTAACTAGCTGTGGATGGAATGAATTATTATATTAAAAAGAAATGCTACCCACCAAGATCTCGTTGCTTCCATGGCAATAGGACCAGAAAATTTAACATCTCTCATAAGAGTTTTTCAACATTTTTGTTGTTGATGGTATTCTATTGAGCTAAGAGAAGGCTCTAAAATGTCCAATTTTGGCTATCTTATTATATTTATAGAAGATTACATTATCGACAACCACGTTCCTTGATCTTTACCACCGTCTACATGATCGTTAGCTGTGGATTAACTTTTGACATAATTTTGTGACATTATCACTGGTCACATTGCTCATATGCCTAAATCCCACTTAGGTTAATGTCTATTCATTATACCGCTTTTGATATGCTTGGCCAAGTCATTATGTTGCTGCGACAGAATGATCTTGTGAAGCACCAAATTGCAGATTGCTTGAGGAGTCTCCACGCACTAACAACGATAATGTTGGCAGTGATCTCTGTCACTTTGGATTAAAGCGGGTGGGAGCACAGGAGAGATCAAGACGATGATCCAACCCAATAACTTGTGATAACATTAACAATTAGTTGATTCTTAGACCAATTAACGAACACTCTTTTTACTCAATAATTATAACACAATTCTATCTAGATTATATATGCAGTTCTATACAAAATCTTTTCTTGTCTCTTTTGAAGACTTTTCNATTATCACTGGTCACATTGCTCATATGCCTAAATCCCACTTAGGTTAATGTCTATTCATTATACCGCTTTTGATATGCTTGGCCAAGTCATTATGTTGCTGCGACAGAATGATCTTGTGAAGCACCAAATTGCAGATTGCTTGAGGAGTCTCCACGCACTAACAACGATAATGTTGGCAGTGATCTCTGTCACTTTGGATTAAAGCGGGTGGGAGCACAGGAGAGATCAAGACGATGATCCAACCCAATAACTTGTGATAACATTAACAATTAGTTGATTCTTAGACCAATTAACGAACACTCTTTTTACTCAATAATTATAACACAATTCTATCTAGATTATATATGCAGTTCTATACAAAATCTTTTCTTGTCTCTTTTGAAGACGTTTTGGAATTGCACCTACTTCTCCACCCAAGTTAGAAAAGTGATCACCCATTGTTTCTTCCTGTATTATTAATTATCTGGTCAGAACTTTCCAATCTTTTGGTCAAGGCCAGACGGCTATTTTCAATACGATCTATGAATTCGGCATGAATTCTTAAAGGGTTAGAAATTAGAATTTAGTCTAAGAGTTTTACTATATATCAGTCACTATTTATTCCCACATCTCACACCTGACAGTTATTTTTTTTTATAGGATTTGGAATGTTTTTCATAAGATATGGAATGTGAGATAGTAAATAATAATTCATGAGAAGAATTACTTTTTAGTCTAACATAGATTAAAACAAGTTGACCTAATTAATTAGACATGCTTGGTAAAGGACTCGGTTTCATCCCAACCTGCATGATTCATATACTTTAATTACCCCTAATACCAAGTAAAACGTTTATTAAATTAATTATGCAGATGATACAAAATAACCAGCATCAAGTGTACTCAAGATCGAGGAGGAACTTCAGAAATTTGCAGTTTTCTGTCTCTCCCACTCGGAGTTTCCCGTTCTCGTGCTTTTCACGGATTCCAGAGTGAGACTAGTATTTTTTAACTCAAAAGGACATGTACTTTTAGGTTCACAGTTCATACTGTCATGCTCTGATAAACTAGGTTGGAGTTTTGCATGCTTCCGATATTCAAACTGACAAGGAAAAGATAGTAAAACTGAGAGCAAAAGTACAGCAGCTAGGGAATAGTAACAGATTGAATCATGTACATTTTGTCGGTATCTTAGGACGAGTTTTCGAGTCTCTTGCCCTGCCTGGTTTTTCATTTTTGTTCTTTCTATAGTCTCATTCTCTGCTTCCTTCACTCTGCACGCCTCTTCTCTGTGCTGTGATGCTACTTACACATTATTTTATTTTGGTGTTTTTTTGTTCATTTTGTTGCCTTCTTTTCACGAACATCGTCTTATGCATGCTTCATTTTCTTTTTACGTACGTTGGGATGTATCGATAAGTCCAACTGAAGCATCCTAACAAATCAAAATAGGTATTGAATTTGAAGTACACAATATTTCTATATATAAATAATCGGTATGTGTTTCTTTTTTTTTGTTATCTGCAATTGCCCATTAAAGTTCGAAATACAGTAAAATAAACCCTAGTATTCACATCCTATTTTTGTAAAATACTTCAGCAATAAAGTGATTACACAAAAATAAATTTATAAACTGATGTAACTTGATGTGGTACGTCATATTATAAAGTTATTTTTATTATAAAGTAGATCTAAAGAATTCTATAAAATCATATTAGTTTGTGAGTTTACTTTGTGTAATCTCTTTGTATCTAACAATTTTCTTTTCAAATTGAGTTTTTCTTCAAATGTTGACAAACTAGTACTACTCCCTCAAAACTTCTCTAGGTCCCATTTCTTTAGGTTCTTCGCTTTGGGAAGAATCATGCTACCGTAGAACTACNACTAGGTTGGAGTTTTGCATGCTTCCGATATTCAAACTGACAAGGAAAAGATAGTAAAACTGAGAGCAAAAGTACAGCAGCTAGGGAATAGTAACAGATTGAATCATGTACATTTTGTCGGTATCTTAGGACGAGTTTTCGAGTCTCTTGCCCTGCCTGGTTTTTCATTTTTGTTCTTTCTATAGTCTCATTCTCTGCTTCCTTCACTCTGCACGCCTCTTCTCTGTGCTGTGATGCTACTTACACATTATTTTATTTTGGTGTTTTTTTGTTCATTTTGTTGCCTTCTTTTCACGAACATCGTCTTATGCATGCTTCATTTTCTTTTTACGTACGTTGGGATGTATCGATAAGTCCAACTGAAGCATCCTAACAAATCAAAATAGGTATTGAATTTGAAGTACACAATATTTCTATATATAAATAATCGGTATGTGTTTCTTTTTTTTTTACTGTATCTGCAATTGCCCATTAAAGTTCGAAATACAGTAAAATAAACCCTAGTATTCACATCCCCTTTTTGTAAAATACTTTAGCAACAAAGTGATTACATAAAAATAAATTTATAAACTGATGTAATTTGGTGTGGTACGTCAGATTATAAAGTTATTTTTATTATAAAGTAGATCTAAAGAATTCTATAAAATCATATTAGTTTGTGAGTTTACTTTGTGTAATCTCTTTGTGTTTAACAATTTTCTTTTCAAATTGGGTTTTTCTTCAAATGTTGACAAACTAGTACTACTCCCTCAAAACTTCTCTAGGTCCCATTTCTTTAGGTTCTTCGCTTTGGGAAGAATCATGCTACCGTAGAACTATCATATATAACATGATTCTTCAACCAGCTTTTTATCTAAATTTTTGTTAGTGATTCTAGATCTAAAATATACTTCAATAATTCAAATTAATTAGGAAAAATACTAAGAACCCGATCATGAGAATATTGATAAAGTAGAAAGCAAAAGCTGCCATTTGCACCAAGAAATTAGAAGGATTAATTTAGGTAAAACTTCCTTGTTACTGCCCCACTCCTCAGTAATACTCCACCACGGAGACCTCGATCCCTACCCCAAACTCACAAGTACTGTGTTTAAAAATACTGACAGATGTTTTATTCTGTGAACATTTTGATATTATATATGCATGCCTCGTACTGTATACTTTTGAGTATTCTTGAGCTGCCAAAACAAATATTTTTATAGATTTGTGTGTACTTCAGCGGCTCAGCCACTTTGATTTGTCGGACATGACTCAACCATGGCTAGCTGATAACTTTGCCTTCCATTAGAGAGAAGTGTGGGGGATTTGAACAAAGAAAAAGATCATAGATTGGAAGAAAAAGTACAAGATCAGTGCTGCAACCAATGTCATGGGTGTTGCTTCCCGAGCAAAAGGACAAGCATATGTAGCCAAAATCCCCATTTTTCTCATTGATGGATCGAAGTATTTTAAATTAAATGACGTGCTTTCTGCAGTTATTGTTCTTTCTATTGTCCTTGATTACCATGGTTCCAAGAACTTTTCTTTCATCTATGACCTGGAATTGATGATCAGTACAACCCATCCAGCTAGATGATCAGGTTGTCGATCGGGAAAGAAATTAAAGAACCAAAGATATGCTATTTGGTTGATCTCTTGGCATCCTACTAAGGATTTGGGACCGAATCTGTTATTCTTGTTTGGAGGGTTAATATGAGTACTCATACTTATAACAACGCGGTTCACTCTGACTTCACGTACAAAGAGGATTTTTCTCCCCTATAAACTCTTAAAGCAAGTCCACGAGAGACTGTTAGGGAAGTAAGACAGAGAGTCTAACCAAGCTCAACGACCCTCCTCTAAAAGGAGTCAATGGGCTTAGCCCACGCGTAGGGAAAGCGAACTGCAGGGATAGATGAGATTCACTGCCCTGACACCACCCGAAGGACACTCTACCCTTGGGACCTGCACAGGCAGGTGGGAGAAAATATGGAGAATCCTTGATCTCCTAACAGCAGGCATGGAGAGTCTTAACAGAGAAATCCCGCAAGGTGAACTGAGTCAGGGAGCCACGCCCCATTAATGGCGCTACTCCCCGAACTCCACGCCGCATTAATGACGCCGTCCTAAAAGTCCGTATTAAAGGATCCTGACTAAATGAATAGTGGAAAGGACATAGACTCCTCAAAGTCAGGAACGAGTTGTCCCATTCAGAAACCTAGTATAAAAGTCGATTCCTATGTATGAAGAACTTTATCTGATTTCCTCTAAGCTTATGTACGAACTACTAAGGAGATATATTGACTTTAGAATCAAAGACGTCTTGGCTACCACCAAGACCCCCTGTTCTTCGTGTTTGCTTAAGTGTGCATGTGAAAGACTAAAAATTTTCTCGGACAACTCAGAGAGAAGAAGAAGCGATATCAACAAACATGGAAGCAAGGCTCGCCGCGATGGAACAATGGGTAGGAAAGCTAACTACCAAGGTGGAGACTCTCTGAAAAGAGAATAAGACTCTCAGAGTAGCCATCAATGAGCCAGAAAATGAAGTAGAACTAAGTAACAGCGAGCATGTAGGATCTGGAAATGCAGAAGGGGGAGGCGACGTGGAGGAAGAAATAAAAAACATGCAGAATGAGCTGCATAACCTCAAAGGAAAATACGAAAAAATGACGAGAAAACTGGGCATATCATCATCAGTAGACCAATTGCTCACCAGTACGGGCCTACCCTACAGTGATGAGGTGATGGTTGTGTCCCTACCACCAAAGTCTAGGTTCCTCTCATGGACATGTACGATGGGGCTAGAGACTTTCTTGAACACTTGGAAACCTTTAGTACCCACAAGACTCTTGCATGGTTTCCTGGGAGAAATGGCCTGTAGAGCTTTCCTGCTGACCTTGAAGGGGTCGACGAGAGTATGGTTTGAGTCTTGGGCACTCGAGTCCATAGATGGCTTTGGGGAGCTAACCCGCTTGTTCCTCACACAATTTATGGCAAGCCGGAGAAAAAGACGTCCCGTGGAGTACCTCTTTACTATCAAGTAGGGGGAAGGCGAAAGTCTGAAAACATACCTATCCAGGTTCAACAAAGAATGAATGACTACAGACGACTAGGATGAGAAGATAACTTTGATTGAGCTTTTAAAAGGAGTGCGGCCTGATCCCAATTTATGGCAGAATTGGTAAGGAGAACTCTCACCATGCTGCGAGAATTCATGGACCAGGTCGACAACTTTATTAATGTTGAGGACACATTTCGGGCCTTAACCGAGCCGAAGAGGAAAGAATTGGAACAAGTGGAAAAGAAAAGGAAATCACTGGCTAGAGGCAAGGCTCACGAGAAGCTGGAGAAAGGGCTACATGACAACAAGAGAGAATAAGTCCTTACAAAGGGCCTGAGGCTTCGATTTGACTGGTTGGCACTTGCCATCCAGAAAGACGACTGCCAACCCGCCTAATAAGACGACTACAAGAGCACTAGCCGCCGCTATTGCACCTACCATCAGTCCAACGCCCAAAAAATTGAGATTACATTTCCTTGAAAGAGAAAAGAGAGCAGGTTGGGCAGCCAAGGTCGCGGTACCCTCCCACCCGGAGGCTAGAGCAGTAGTGGAGAAGAAGGTCGCAAGAAAAAAATGCAGAGAGAGTCAGAAGGCTAAAAAGGGAAGGGAGCTTGAGCCAGAAGGTAGCTGTGCAGGGACCCTCACCTGATCACCCCCACACACCACATCAACAAGGGCCACTGCTAGGGGAAATCAGAATTATTGTAGGAGGGTTCGTTGGCGGGCATGCAATCTCATCTGGGCGGAAAGCGCATGCCAGGAGAGCGATATACCAAGAAGTGTATTCGGCCGAATGCCATCCCGCCAAGTACCTCATGCCTCCAACTAGCCCCCATGCCACTGAAGGGTTTCTCCAGGGACATGGTCCAGTTGGTCGAAACCATCACACTATCCGTCTTGGAGGGAAACGCCCCTTAATCACCTCTGTTGTGGTTGACTTCCTGGTGGTAAAGATTCTTTCATCATACAACGCCATAATCGGCATACCCACCCTTAATGGTCTAAGGGCGGTAACATTTAGCTACCACTTGAAGATGAAGTTCCCAACCTTTTAGGAGTGAGAGAAATTCGAGGAGAATAGGTTCTGGCGCGGTAATGTTATGCACAATAATTGAAGCCACACCCCTAGGATGCCGAGCAAGTGTAATTGCAAAAGAACTATATGACTTGTAATTTATATTTCCATCCCGATAGTGTAAATTCTGTTAATGAAAATGTGACTTTTTAGGGATAAAATACGTCTTGCCTATCTAAACTCCTTACTCCATCAACGTAATCTTTATCAATGTAATTTCTATCAACGAAATCTCTATCGACGATTACTTACCTCCCTGTGAGACACTAAATGGATGAGTTACACCTAAGGCTACTTTATCCCTATTGTGGTGGAGAGCGGGCCAGCCCTCTCAGCTGCTCGACATTTACCTCCCTCGTGAGTGTCAATAGGTGGGAGCAGGTCTAGTCCTAAACTGTCTGGTAACTTACCTCCCCATGGGCGGTAAAGGGCGAGATGTGTCTTAGGGCTATCTCGTCCCCCCCGCAACAGAGAGCGGTTCCATCCCTTTGCTGTCCAACAACTTACTTCAACCTTTGCCACGACAAAGAGTATGATCAGTGCCAACCTGACCAAGCACTTACCTTTTTTGTGATGTCAACAGGTGAAAGCAAATCCAGTCCTAAACTACCCTACTACTTACCTCCCCATGAGGGCTAAAAGATGGGCAGGCAGCCCAACTTCTCTCCGTGAGAGCAGGTCCAGCTTCTCTGCTCCCCAACAACTTACGCCACCCCCATCACAGTGAAGAGTGGACTAGCTGCTTAACTGTTCAGTAGTTACCTCCCCGCGGGGTACCAAATGGATGAGTTAAGCTTAAAGCTGCTTTATCTATCTAGCGGCAAAAAGTAGGCTAGCCCTCGGCTGTCCGACACTTACCTTCCTTGTGAGAGTCAACAGGCAAGAGCGGGTCCAAACCCAATGGTAACTTACCTCCCCACAGGAGGTAAAGTGCGAGATATGCCTGAAGGCCATCTTATCTCTCCCACGACAGAGAGTGGGTCCATCCCCTCAGCTGCCCGACAACTTATCCTGACTTCCACCACAACGAAGAGTGGGATCAGCCTGGACCTGACTCAACACTTACCTTCCTTGTGATGTCAACGGGTGGGAACGGGTCCAGTCCCAAACTACCCGGGAACTTACTTCCTTGTGAGGATCAATAAGTGGGCAGGCGGTCCAACCTAAATCACGTGGGAGAGTGAGTCCAGCCTCTTGGGCCCGACAACTTACCTCACCCGCATCATGACAAAAAGCGGATCTGTTTCTCAGCAGTCTGACAAATTACCTTTTTGGGAGACCAAACGGGTGGACTTAGCCTAAGGTATCCCAACCTTTCCCCCGGTGGATAGCGGGTTTAGTCATTTGACCACCCGACATTACACTATCTCCAACAACGGAACACCAAATGAGTGACGCCTTGAACACCTCACCACGCTCATTCTCCACCAAATGGAATGCTAACTAACTTCTCATGTCTCTGGAAAAACAACCCAGGTTTGCAAACTTCACACTCATAATTGCGGGTGAGTTATATATTAACCTATTAGTTTCTCCAACGCTATTAAACGTCTCCACTACGCTGCGACTCATGACCCCCGAGGAGACCAAAGAGGAGGGCTTAGCCTAAGGAATCCCGACTTCTCTTTGTGAGAACATGGGCCCGTTCTCTCGTCCCTCTCCCCTTAAATCGATAGTAGCAAATCGAGACAACCCAAGCGACATCAACCCTACACTCTTCACTCGGTGCACCCCCCAAAGTATGCGAATGAAGAGTTGAGAACGAAGAAGAAAAATAAGAACCCAAGAAGAAAGAAAAGCATGTACAGGGAACTTCATCAACATTATTACGAAGTACTTTATAAACTGAAGAAAAAAAAAAAAAAAGAATACATTGATACAAGAGGGAAAAGTAGTTACTTTGTAGACACTGGTGGAGTTGCCTAAGAGTACGCTCGAGATCAAATCATTCCCTATCAATGTCCCACGCCTCAACACCACTAGGTTTAGAGGGAGTCATTCACTTTCAGTGCCCTCAAATTGCTTCAGGATTAAGGAGCACGTGATCTCTCACTATCTCCAAACCCTTTAGATAGATGTGTCTCCACATACTTATTTCCACCCTTGCCTCGGTCTACGAGGCAGACGAGAATATCAGGGGAGCCAAGTGTCGTGTCTCCACGGACTTGCTTCCACCCTCGCCTCAGTCTACAAGGTTGACGAGTAGATCAGGGGAGCCAAGTGTAGTGTCTCCACGGACTTGCTTCAACCATTGTCTTAGTATACGAGGTCGATGGGAGGATCGGGGGAGCTATGTGACGTGTTTCCATGGACTTGACTTATCCCTTGCATCAGGTTTGCTAGGCCGACAAAAGAAAAAGTAGAGGAAAAAGAACATTAAGGAAGAAACAAACATCCAAGGCCAAACAACAAAGGAAAAAGAAATTTGTATTGATAGTTAAGCGTACACAAAGCATGAGCAAATGGTTGCAAGGATGTCTAAAGATATTTGGTTGAAGATCTTTACAAGGAAAGGAAATAATGTATACAACTTTAACAAATATAGTAACATGAGCAAAAACTAAAGCGCGAGAGTGTCAGGATCCAGCTCAGGAGCATTAGGATCTGGCGTAGACACCTTAGGATCTAGGTTAGGAGCATTGGAATTGGGAGGGAAAGCGTTAGGAATCATGTCTCTGCCCAAGGTGCAATCATGCTCGAGTGTGTCATGGTTTGGAGGGAGGTCGCGGGGATCAAGGGCTCTTAAGTGTGCCTTAAGGTCTCTTGCGTCTGCCTGGGGGTTTTCTAGAATGTGGTCTTGCATCCTCTTGAGGCCTTCAATGTATTTGTATGACCAAGCTTGGTCATGGACGAACACAGCTGACCTTAGCTGCCCCTCTAGACGAGAACAATCTCCTGAACTTGAGATAGGTCGCTCCGCAGATCTTCAATGACACCCTTTGAGCGACTAACCTTTTCTCAGCTCCCTCTAACTCCTCAGATGTTTGGTTGACCCTCCTCTTCTCTTGGTTGGCAACGGCCTGGGCAATCGGCAGAGAATCTTTCCATCCTTTTAAGGGTTCAGAAAGAGACTACAATCTTTGTCCAACTACTTCAAGCCGCTGAGCCTTAGAGTCTCCACGGCCCTTTAAGTCAGCATTCTCCCCCTGCAATTGGTTCAGTGACTCCCCAAAGGCCGCCACCTTCGCAATCAGTTTATCAACTAACTCCATGGCATAGATCCTTGTCGCTGACTCAGTCAAGATGTCATTGTTAGCCAACTCAGCGTGCTCCCGACTCTTTTTGAGAGCAAGCTGGGCTTTCATTAACTTCGCCCTCAGATGGTCCTCGGGACACCATCAATGCTGAGAGAACTGGAAGGACACAATCAAGTGCAAAATCCAACTGTCAGAAAACGTGCCAAAGTCGGGAGGAGACCTGTTGCTTGACATCATTGAAATAATGAAAAAGACATACGTGCACAATATTGTGCCTGAAACCTTACAAAAAGAAGAGCCGAGAGAGTAATAGCTGCCCATTTCTAGGGAAGAGGATCTCGACGGTGATGTTAGCGGGAAAGTATATAGCATAAAGACGAATGCAACAAGGAATTCCCATCAGACTAGTTCGATAAGAATTGGCGGGGTAATGGTAAGGGATTTTTTTCCTTTATCGGCCTTTAAAGCCAGGCCACGAGGGACTGCTGGGGAAGTAAGATAGAGAGCCCGTCCAATCCCAACGACCCTCCTATAAAAGGATTTAGTGGGCTTCGACAGAGCACTAAGCCCACGAGCAAAACCCACCCCCGAAGTAGCCCATGTGTAGGGAAAGTGGATGGTAGGGGCAGATGAGACTCGCTGCCCTGACACAACCTCGAGGATACTCTACCCTTAGGAACCTGCCAGGTAGGTGGGTAGAAAATATGGAGAAGCATTGATCTTTTGACAGCAGGCATGGTAAGGCTTAACAGGGAGTCACGCCGCATTAATGGCACCACTTCTCGGACTCCACGCCGCATTAATGATACCACCTTATAAGCTACACCGCATTAAAGGATTCTGACAAAATGAACAGTGGAAATGACATAGGCTCCTCAAAGTCAGGGACAAGCTATCCCCTCCAGAAACTTAGTATAAAAGTCGATCTTCAGGTACAAAAAACTCTCTTTGATTTTCCTTTAAACTTACGCACGAACTACTAATGAGATATATTAACTTTAGCATTGGAGACTCCCTGGCCACCATCAAGGTCCTCACTCTTCGTGTTTGTTTAAGTGTGTATGTAAAAGACCGAAGACTCGAGTTACTAGAACTAAGTCCAAAAACATGCAAAACATGACTTTAACAGCATGTGTAATAGGGGGAATTAAACATAAGAGGTGATGCAGATAATGACAAAAACAAGAAAGAAAGAACAACAAAAAGTTTACCATATCGTTCAAAAGGATATCTAGTGGAAGAAAAGTTGCTATGAAAAGTAATAGGCCTAACGAGTACTCTGCCCTTGATCAGAAAGTTTGATAACTGGTCTAGTTTACTTCGAGGGAAATGATTTGTAGTTTTAGGCTGTGCAGGTTTCTTACATTCTTTTTTTAAAAAGTAGATAAATTTAATACCTATATGAAAAAGTTAGTTTTTTTTTATCGTGGATTCCAATTTTTTTCAAGTGGAGGATACGAGATTTATGATGTTTTATAATTGTATCTAGCATTATTCTTACTTAAATAATAGTCATGAAATTTGATAATCCACAATGTATTTTAAAATAAATGTATTATTTATTCGTATAACTAAAATTTGTGCATTTATGGGTTCAATGACTCTTCTAACAATATCAATTTTTTGCATTTTTTTTTTACTAACGTCTTTTAAAAAAGAAAAACTTTATTTTTAAATCGGTATATGGAGCACACTATTTATATTACTTAAATATTGGTAATATTTGATTTGTAAGATTCAAATTTTAAAATTTATCTTCTAAATTAAATTATACCATGTAAACACTTGATTACATACATTCTATGCCGATTTAATAATAGAATAACTATTGTGATTGACCGATTGTCGATATTAGCAACATAGAAATTACTCTACTGCCACAATTATGAAACGGAGATCAAAAGAAACAGCAATTTAAAAAGAGTCATGCTACACTTACTGATAGTGTTGCCCAATAAATTCTCCCAATAAGTCCATTTGACCCTTTTTTTTTACCTTACAAAATCACAATATTATTAAAAAAGGCCTTCCTTAATTACTAACTTAAAAAAAAAAAAAAAAAATTGTATCGGCACCCATTATCGGTAGGGATCCTTGGGACAGCTAGCATAACTGATTTAAAAATTTCCATCCCACTAGATGTCTTTGTCTTCATTCTTCACAACGCTCGTAGTGGTTATTCTCTCGAATAGTTTTATTAGAAAGTCTTTATGCAACATATTATTCACATAATATAATTTAATTTAAAAGGTAAATTATAAAATATATATAGATGGTATATAATGTAAAAGCCTACTATTTCCATTTTCAAGCCGGGCTCCCGTATAAAAAAAACATAAAGGAAGAAATGGAAAAAGAAAAGAAAAAGGAAAGGCAAATAATAAATTACTAATATGTGGTGGGGAGGACTGGAGAAGATAATGCCTGATGCTGTGTTGGAATGGTACTGTAATTATAGTAATAAAGTATATGATCGATCGAGCAATATTTTTGTCTTTATAACTTTTATATATCCTCCCTTGTAGGAACTCATACAACCGAAGAATAAACGCAGAGCTACATATATATATATATATATATATATACACGCACATATAATCATGATCATTTGAAGTGCTTTGAACAGTAGTACTGGAGATGGATTAATGTTAGGTCTGTCGCATCCGTTCAACATATAGTAATATATGGACGGTGCTACTCCGCAGAGTGAGTCCACGGAAACCAAATAGACAAAAAGTTTTTTGTCTTTTTTTTTTTTT
>QEOT01001848.1:9708-62423 GCA_003123785.1 Pterocarya stenoptera
GTTAATATGGTCCTTAAACACCTCATGAGACCCTCCCAAATTCAGTTTGAGCCTTGGACGAAATTGCTTGCACGAACCAATTCCTTGAGCCAAACCGGGTGCACCTTGGTTTAGTTTGTGTTGTAACCGATTGAGTCAAGTTTGAACCAGCCTTCTGCCATGGTTTGCACCACCACCCCACGCCACCTCCTTCACTACCCAATAACCAAGAAGTTTCATGACCATCATGAAGGATTTTGACTCATTTTTGCTGCCCAAAATCATCCAAAACCGAACTGATTTTCTGCCACCACAAAACCACCTCCATCCACCTATTTTCAAGGGTTGTTTGATGGTTTTTCTGCCACCCAAATGATGCCCCACGACCAAACCTGCCTTCTAGGATCAATGTAGCAACTGTGGAGAGGAAATCATGATGGTTTTAGGCCACTATTCTCCCTGCACAAGCTGACCTAAGCTGATGCAAGCAAATCTGGAAATTTTCCAGATTTGAGCACCTCCCACTTCACCCAATCACCAAGCACCCAAGCCAACCCCCCTCACCCCTTGGCCTCCTATAAATACTTCCCTCACCTTCTCATTTCACTCACACCACAGCTCCAAGCATCCTCTTGAGCCTTGAGAGCATTTCCCCCTCTTAGAGATCAAAAGAGTACAAACCAAGTGAGTTTTGGTGAGTTCTTGAGTGTTCTTGTGTAAGGCAGTCTAGAGTGCTTGGAAGGCCACGAAATTTGTAAGTTTTCTTCCTTTTGATCTTAGCTAGCATTTCAAGCTTTGTTTCCAAGTGTTGGTACGAAATTTGGTTGAGTTTTGAGAAGGTTATGTTGCTTAATGCAAAATCGGGTCAATTAAAGGAAGGTTTGAATGATTGAATGTTTTAAATAGAAATTTAGCTATGGCATGTACTAAGTATGATTTTATATGATCTATCATTATCCTAACATGATTATGAAAGTTTAAATTTGTGGTTAGAAGCATGACATGATAGGTTTTAAATCTATCTTGTTTTGATCTTCAAGTATGAATCGTTTTTAAGCATATTGGTGATTAAGGATTTCTTAGTTTTGATTAAGTGTTGGGATGAACTTGATTACTCAAGGATTAGAATTAATAATGTCCCTAAGATGTTAGTGATCATTAGTGATTAAAGAGAATCTCCTATGCATGCATCAATAGTTGAAAATACACATAAGCATCAATTAGGATGCATGCCAAGGGTTGGGACTAATTGAACAAGATCCACTTTGAATTTTGAAAATCCAAGGACATAGATGGTTTTAGAATGCCAAAAATATGAAGTTCATGAAATTTGTTAAAATTTAGAGTTCGTTCGCAATTAGTGAAAATTTAGGGCTTAAATGGCAATTTTTTTTTAAAGTCTAGGGGTATTCTTGTAAATATCCAATTTTTGAAGCCCTTGATTTTAACCCTATCCATAAGAGTATTAACCCTAAATTAGTATACACATGATTTACGCAGCTACGGCGCTAATTTCAATTTCCCCAGAAGTTTGTAAGTTGGCCTCTAACTTACACCCTGATAATTATTCATGAATTATTGATAAATGCTCATTTCATACTTCAATTATCTTTTTTTTTAGCATAAATTGTCATGTTATATGATACATTGAGTGCATACTTACATGACATGTGACATTTTTATCATTTTTGCATATTACATTTATAAATGTCATTTTTACATGAAAGTTTCTACATATGCACATGTCATGAAAAACATTTTCTAAAACATAGCACGAAAATCATTTTGTCATGACCCCAAAGGCCAGGATGGGGAATTATCCTGGTGGAACTCCTCTGTCCACTCTGGAGTGTTTAATAATGGAGTGGTAACCCCTGGGTTGACGAAGAACAATCAACAGGCTTCGAATGGGTTCTTTTTAAAGAACGCCGAAGCGAAGTCAACATGTTATGACACCTAACGCTGGTGGGTGTACACGTTATGAATTTTATGATGTTATGTTATATTTACCAATGCATTGAGAACGAGTCTATAGACAACGTAGTTTCAACGTGAGTTGTACTACGGTCATCGGCAGGTACTCACAATGCATATGGGGAACTGTGATGTTACCACACGTTATGTTATTAATTAAGATAATGATATAAGTCTATGATGATGAAAGTTTATGATGAAATTTTTATGAAGAAGTTATGTTTTCTCAAAAATGATGACGAAATTACTTACTGAATAAAAACCTGTGTCTCCATATTTTTAAAAGATGTTGAGGAATCTGGATGAGAGACATGCATACTGATTTTCTACATCTCATGCATTGCATATTTATCATTTTTTCATGATTGATTTATCTTTGTGCTAGTTAGTTGTTTAACTTACTGAGATTTCGAGTAAATCTCACCCTTTTATGGGACCACTATCATTCCACTCGGAATGATAGAAGTTGTGTTAGGAATCGACCAGGAAGAGATGGATGGAGCACTGGATCCGCATGTTTGAGAAGGAGCCAAATTTTGTGAGGAAGCTAGATCTAATGTTGATGTTTATATAGCCCAAGTCCTTCCAACTTTAGAACGCATGAAGAGAATAAGATGGCTTTGTATATAAGTCTATGCTACATTGGTATTTTGAACATGATGATTTTCTAATGAAGTTGTGATGTTTTTAGTTATTCTGACATATCCTACATTTTAACCTTTTATTTCCGCTGTGATTATTGCATACTGCTAGTTGCATACTAGGATGCATTGCATATTAACTGTCATGAACGGGGGTATGTAACCTTGTGTTGCATGTCTCGACGCTCTAAGTCTCTGTTCCATCCCAAGCGGGGATTGGGGGCGTCACAGTAGTGGTATCAGAGCAGTTCGTCTCTGGGTAAACCCACATGTCCTTAGGAACCCTATGCCAGAATATAGGTTCAAATCATTAGTCTTGCATTGGCTTGAATCCTGCAGTTAGAACTTGGTCTGATACGCATACATCGCAGGAGTCGGAAGGATTAAGACAAGATGCCACGTGGTAGACAAGAAAGGAACGTTGAAGGATTTAATACCCACAGAGATCAGGATTGTTATTTTGATGGAGGACGCGATTCGTCAAATGACGGAAACCATGAAGCAGCAGCAGGAAGTAATCCTGAGGCAGAGTCAGCAACGCCCGCTATTTGAGAACCGAGGGTGTTCCTATGAGAAGTTCCTGAAATATAGATACCCCAATTTCATGGGAACCGAGGGACCCCTGAAAGCTGACAAGTGGCTATTAGATCTCGACAGGACCTTTGAGATCAGCGGCTGTACTGAGGAACATAAGGTACAGTACGCGGGGCACCTGTTGCAGGGTGAAGCTGGAATTTGGTGGGACACAAAAAGGCAACTTCTGAATAGAGAATTGGGAAATATCACCATTTTGACTTGGGAAAGGTTTAAGGAGGAATTTGACAATCATTTCTTCCCAGAGTCAATGAAGACTCAGAAAGCCCAGGAGTTTGCTACGTTGGTACAAGGCAATCTCACTGTGGAGTAGTACGCTGCGAAGTTTATGGAGTTGGGAAGGTTTGCCCCACACTTGATTGCTACTGAGAAAATGCAAGCCCAGAAGTTTCAAGCAGGGCTGAATCCTAGAATTCGCAGTTATGTGGCAGGATTCCGCATCCACAACTTCCAAGAGTTAGTTAATGTGGCTGCAATAGTGAAGGCAGAACAGAAAAATGTGACAGCTCAGATCAACCTCGAGAGAAAGAGGGCTTCTACCTTCACTGCTGGCGGGAATAACGCTAAGAGGAGGTTTATCGAAGGAACTAACAAGGGAAAAGGTGCTATAATGGCTCCACCTGTCACCTGCAAGAAATGTGGGAAGAACCACAGTGGTGAATGCCGTGTGGGCCTAGGAGTGTGCTACCGATGCGGACAATCAGGGCATATGATCCGGGAATGCCCACAAAATGTTCAAGGAGGAAAGAACATTCCTAACAAAAGGCCTAATCAAAAGCTACCTGTTCAAGCCCGCGTTTATGCCATCACCCCTGGTGATATCAACGAGGAAATCCCAGAGGACGAGGGAACAGACGTTATCACTGGTATTTTCCTTCAATACCCCTATTTTAGAAATTAACTCTTTAAATAGCTGCTTAGTACTCAGTAGTTGATTACACCTTAGGAAAAATCGCGATATACGAGTATATGGCTTGCGCTTTATTTGACTCCGGTGCCACAAAATCGTTTGTATCCTCAACATTTGCGCCTACGTGTAACCTGCCGACTCTGACATTACCTCAAGCGATAGTAGTGGCGATTCCCGACGGAAGCACTATCATCTGCACCCGTGTGTTGAAGAAGTGTCCTCTGACCATAAAGGGAAGACTGATGGAAGCTAACCTGATCATCTTCGATCAACTAGGGTTCGACGTCATACTAGGGATGGACTGGCTATCCAAACACTACTCTAGGATAGATTGTCGAAATAAGGAGATAATCTTCGATTCGCCCGAGGGTAGACATATTCGTCATACAGGAGGGATGGTAAAGGCTACCCCCTCTCTGATTTCAGCTTTGCAGGCAAGGAAGTACATCGCTAATGGTGCCACGGCCTACTTAGCCCTCATAACGGAAAGTTATGAGGATGATAAAGAGATACGAGGGATACCCGTAGTTGAGGAATACCCTGAGGTTTTCACTGACGATCTACCTAGACTACCCCCTGATAGAGAAATCGAGTTCACCATAGAACTAGAACCCACAGCGACCCCTGTCCATAAAACCCCTTACCGTATGGCCCCTCTAGAACTGAAGGAGCTAAAAGAGCAAATAAAAGAGCTACTAGAGAAGGGCTTCATTCGACCTAGTTCATCACCTTGGGGAGCACCAGTTCTATTTGTTAAGAAGAAGGATGGATCGTTGAGGATGTGCATTGACTATAGGAAATTGAACAAAGTAACGGTGAAGAACAAGTACCCATTACCACGTATCGATGACCTATTAGATCAATTACAAGGAGCATCGGTGTTCTCTAAGATAGACTTAAGGTCTGGTTATCATCAGCTCAAGATTAGGGAGAAGGATATCCCCAAGATGGCGTTTCGAACCAGATATGGACATTACGAATTCTTAGTAATGTCCTTTGGTCTAACCAATGCCCCGGCCGCCTTCATGGATATGATGAACAGAGTATTCAGACCCTATCTGGATAGCTTTGTTGTTGTATTCATCGACGATATATTGATTTATTCAAGAAGCGAAGAAGATCACAAGCAGCATCTCCGTTCAGCATTGGAAAAGCTGAAGGAACACCATCTATATGCCAAATTTAGTAAGTGCGAGTTTTGGCTTAAGGAGGTAAAATTTTTGGGGCATGTGATTTCAAGTCGCGGAGTATCAGTTGATCCCAGCAAAATCGAAGCTGTAGTAAGCTGGAAGCGACCGACGAATGTGCATGAAATTCGAAGTTTTCTGGGATTAGCTGGTTACTATCGGCGATTTGTGGAGGGATTCTCTAAGTTGTCAGGACCCCTCACTGCCCTAACTAAGAAGAATGCTAGGTATGTCTGGACAGAGAAGCGCGAGCAGAGTTTTATGGAACTCAAGGAAAGGCTCACAACTGCACCAGTACTAGCGCTACCTGAACCTCATAAACCCTATGTAGTATTTAGTGACGCTTCCAAATCAGGACTTGGATGTGTGCTCATGCAAGAGGAACGAGTTGTCGCCTACGCTTCACGACAACTGAAGAACCATGTGCAAAATTACCCCACCCATGACCTGGAGTTAGCCGCTGTAGTTTTCGCCTTGAAGATATGGAGGCATTATTTATATGGCGCAAAGTGTGAAGTCTACACCGATCACCAAAGCCTCAAGTACTTGTTTAGTCAGCAGAATTTGAATATGAGGCAGAGAAGGTGGTTAGAAACTATTAGTGACTACCAGTGCGAGATTAAGTATCACCCTGGTAAGGCTAATATAGTGGCGGATGCGCTAAGCCGAAAGGCGCGAAGGGATAATTCCACAGGTCTTGCCTCCGAAGTAGGGTCCCTTCTGCAAAGTATGAGAAGATTGTTGATTAAGGCTCTTCCTGCTGAAGTATCCCTAATCGCAATACAAGAAATTGTACCAACAGAATGGGAAGAAGTGAAAAAGCGTCAGATGGAGGATCCCAAATGGGTAGAAATTCGACGGAAGATAGAGAAGAAGGAAGGACCTGAAGGTTTCACCCTAAAACATGATGGGTTGCTATACTACAAAGACCGGAAAGTTATCCCAGCTGATCAAGGGATCAGGGATAAGATACTAAGGGAAGCACATCAGACTCCATACACAGCCCACCCAGGGAGCACCAAAATGTATCAAGATTTGAAGCAACACTTTTGGTGGGAAGGGTTAAAAAGGGATGTAGCGGATTATGTTAATAGATGCTCGATTTGTAGAACGGTCAAGGCAGAGCATCAGAGACCCGCTGGAGATTTACAGCCACTCCCAATCCCAGAATGGAAATGGGAGGACATATCCATGGATTTTGTAATTGGATTACCAAGGATCTTAAAAGGAAACAACTCTATTTGGGTCGTGGTTGATCATTTGACGAAAAGTGCCCACTTTTTTGCAGTTAAGAATACTGACCCCATGGAGAAGTTGACTCGGCTATTTGTTGCTGAAATAGTGCGGTTACATGGAGTCCCAAGGACGATTGTATCTGATCGAGATACACGTTTCACTTCTCGTTTTTGGCAAAGCCTTCAAGATGCTCTTGGCACAAAGTTGAAGTTTAGTAGTGCCTATCACCCTCAGACTGATGGGCAGACTGAACGGACAATTCAAATCCTAGAGGACATGTTAAGAGCTTGTGTTTTGCAAGAGAAGGACGAATGGGAGAAGCTCTTGCCATTAATAGAATTTGCCTACAATAATAGCTTCCAAGCAACCATCCAAATGGCACCCTACGAAGCGTTATACGGAAGGAAGTGTAGATCTCCCTTATATTGGGATGAAGTAGGAGAAGGAAGGATCTATGGTACGGAGATTATTCAAGAGATGAAGGATCAGATCCACCAAATAAGGGAAAGGATGAAGGCTGCCCAGGATAGGCAAAAGAGCTATGCTAATCGTCGAAGAAGGACCCTTGAGTTTGAAGTTGGCGACTGGGTCTATCTTAAAGTATCGCCCATGAAAGGAGCATTTCGGTTTGGAAAGAAAGGGAAGTTAAGTCCAAGGTACGTGGGACCATATGAGATTCTGGAGAAAGTTGGATCAGTCGCTTACAGGCTGGATCTTCCCACTGAATTCCAAGGAATCCATAATGTTTTCCATGTATCTTCTCTCAAGAAGAGTTTTGAGAAGCAAACTCCAACCGTAGTTGACATGAGGGATATTTCACTTCAACCCAACTTAACCTATGAGGAAGTTCCAATTCAGATCGTTGATTGGAAGGATAAGGAACTACGGAACCGTAAAATCGCCTTGGTTAAGGTTTTGTGGCGAAACCATGATGTTGAAGAGGCCACATGGGAAAAAGAAGCTGACATGAGAAGCAAATACCCTTATTTGTTTGGCATGTGACTTATTTGACATTGCATCATGGCATTCACATTCATGCACGGCATCCCCTGGCGTTTCACCAATATGATCTGCATTCTTTCATGTCATTTTCAGTTACGACATGGCCGATGACGACAGGACCACCCGTCAGATGTTTATGGCTCGCAGCCGACTTCGGAGACTGAGAGCAGAGCAGAGACGGAGACACTTAGACCGCATGGCTGACACATTTTGGGCTCAGCAGGAGAGGTTAGAGCATCACAGGACTCATATCCTTGACTTTGATGGGAGAGGACGCATCCATCTGAGGAGAGCACGGCTACACGAGGAGCGTCAGCCTTCTGACCCCATTCGTTGGATGGGAGAGACTAGGGCTAGATGGCTCAGACGACGTATGAGATTGGCTCTCTCGGTAGCTTTAGACCAGCCAGGGTCGAGCACGATGGCAGAGCAGCGACAGTACGAGCAGGAGTCACTCATTCCTGACCCTACTCCCCTCGACACATCGGATACATCTGACTCTTCTCCGAGTCGCACTCGCTTTCGAGAGGAGGGAGACCCCTGGCTTGAGGACGAGGAGATTAGGCAGTGGAGACCACACCAAGAGAGGGTTAAAGCCTTTTATGATTCGGAAGAGGATGAATACTACTACCACACCCAGGACGAGGCGTCCGAGGATAGCGATGGGAGACCCCCATCGAGCCCCTAGCTCTAGCGCGATTGGTGAGTCAACACTCAAACTCTTACCCATTGCATGTTTTATTTGACCCCGATTTCGAGGACGAAATCTTGTTTTAAGGGGGGAGGATGTAACACCCCATTTGATTAACCCTTAATTAACCTTAAGTACTCTACATTAGGCTTTTAATTGTAGGTTAATTATTTACATTAAGGTTAATAGTGGAATTAGCGTTAATCATGGTGCTTAGTGTTAATGAGCTAAGGATTAGAGAGGCTAGCCTATTAGTAATTTTTGTGAGGCTTTTTTTTTAGACTTTAGAGCATTCATGGTCCAAGCCCAAGAAAACTTTGAACAAAACTTTAAGGAATTCAAGACTAGTTATGGTCCAACTATAAGGAAGGCATAAGGCCTTTGGGCCAAACTTGGTATAGAATGGACCCATGGCCCAATTAGGCCAAGTCAAACCTTTTCAAGCCCATCTTAGATGATATTGAGGTTTCTTTTCAACCCTAAAAAAAATCTGGAAATTGGGCCCCTCTAATTCTAGCCCAAAAAGCCCTTAAGCCTTGAACTCCTACACTTGGCTCTTTTAAAGCCCACAAGGCTCAAAGCCATGATTGGGTTTATTTCATCATTCAAGACCAAAGACCCAATACACCATACCATTGGTTTCCTTAAGCCCAAATCATACCCAAAGTACCCAAATTAAGTTTTGAAAATAGGCTAAGGTCATTAACCATTATACTTGAGGTTAGTGCACTTAAAGCCATGCTTTCAAGCTTAATCATGCTTAATCCTTTCTTAAACTTTTTTATTCAAATTTTCTTGAATTAATACTCCTTTAAATCATGATTAGACCATGTTAATATCCTAGATAAATCATCCCACATGTCATTAAGAAAAAATGGCATAACAAGCCCAAACCATGCTTCAATCGGTTTTGTGCATTGCCCTTTGTAATGCTTGGACTGTTTTGCCCTTGGGCCCAACATTTTTGTGATTTTTCCTCAATGTTAATATGGTCCTTAAACACCTCATGAGACCCTCCCAAATTCAGTTTGAGCCTTGGACGAAATTGCTTTCACAAACCAATTCCTTAAACCAAACCGGGTGCACCTTGGTTTAGTTTGTGTTGTAACCGATTGAGTCAAGTTTGAACCAGCCTTCTGCCATGGTTTGCACCACCACCCCACGCCACCTCCTTCTCTACCCAATAACGAAGAAGTTTCATGACCATCATGAAGGATTTTGACTCATTTTTGCTGCCCAAAATCATCCAAAACCGAACTGATTTTCTGCCACCACAAAACCACCTCCATCCACCTGTTTTCAAGGGTTGTTTGATGGTTTTTCTGCCACCCAAATGATGCCCCACGACCAGACCTGCCTTCTAGGATCAGTGTAGCAACTGTGGAAAGGAAATCATGATGGTTTAAGCCACTATTCTCCCTGCACAAGCTGACCTAAGCTCATGCAAGCAAATCTGGAAATTTTCCAGATTTGAGCACCTCCCACTTCACCCAATCACCAAGCACCCAAGCCAACGCCCCTCACCCCTTGGCCTCCTATAAATACTTCCCTCCCCTTCTCATTTCACTCACACCACAGCTCCAAGCATCCTCTTGAGCCTTGAGAGCATTTCCCCCTCTTAGAGATCAAAAGAGTACAAACCAAGTGAGTTTTGGTGAGTTCTTGAGTGTTCTTGTGTAAGGCAGTCTAGAGTGCTTGGAAGGCCACGAAATTTGTAAGTTTTCTTCCTTTTGATCTTAGCTAGCATTTCAAGCTTTGTTTCCAAGTGTTGGTACGAAATTTGGTTGAGTTTTGAGAAGGTTATGTTGCTTAATGCAAAATCGGGTCAATTAAAGGAAGGTTTGAATGATTGAATGTTTTAAATAGAAATTTAGCTATGGCATGTACTAAGTATGATTTTATATGATCTATCATTATCCTAACATGATTATGGAAGTTTAAATTTGTGGTTAGAAGCATGCCATGATAGGTTTTAAATCTATCTTGTTTTGATCTTCAAGCATGAATCGTTTTTAAGCATATTGGTGATTAAGGATTTCTTAGTTTTGATTAAGTGTTGGGATGAACTTGATTACTCAAGGATTAGACTTAATAATGTCCCTAAGATGTTAGTGATCATTAGTGATTAAAGAGAATCTCCTATGCATGCATCAATAGTTGAAAATACACATAAGCATCAATTAGGATGCATGCCAAGGGTTGGGACTAATTGAACAAGATCCACTTTGAATTTTGAAAATCCAAGGACATAGATGGTTTTAGAATGCCAAAAATATGAAGTCCATGAAATTTGGTTAAATTTAGAGTTCGTTCGCACTTAGTGAAAATTTAGAGCTTAAATGGTATTTTTTTTAAAGTCTAGGGGTATTCTTGTAAATATCCAATTTTTGAAGCCCTTGATTTTGACCCTATCCATAAGAGTATTAACCCTAACTTAGTATACACATGATTTACGCAGCTACGGCGCTAATTTCAATTTCCCCAGAAGTTTGTAAGTTGGCCTCTAACTTACACCTTGATAGATTATTCATGAATTATTGATAAATGCTCATTTCATACTTCAATTATCTTTTTTTAGCATAAATTGTCATGTTATATGATACATTGAGTGCATACTTACATGACATGTGACATTTTTATCATTTTTGCATATTACATTTATAAATGTCATTTTTACATGAAAGTTTCTACATATGCACATGTCATGAGAAACATTTTTCAAAACATAGCACGAAAATCATTTTGTCATGACCCCAAAGGCCAGGATGGGGAATTATCCTGGTGGAACTCCTCTGTCCACTCTGGAGTGTTTAATAATGGAGTGGTAACCCCTGAGTTGACGAAGAACAGTCAACAGGCTTCGAATGGGTTCTTTTTAAAGAACGCCGAAGCGAAGTCAACATGTTATGACACCTAACGCTGGTGGGTGTACACGTTATGAATTTTATGATGTTATGTTATATTTACCAATGCATTGAGAATGAGTCTATAGACAACGTAGTTTCAACGTGAGTTGTACTACGGTCACCGGCAGGTACTCACAGTGCATATGGGGAACTGTGATGTTACCACACGTTATGTTATTAATTAAGATAATGATGTAAGTCTATGATGATGAAATTTTATGATGAAATTTTTATGAAGAAGTTATGTTTTCTCAAAAATGATGACAAATTACTTACTGAATAAAAACCTGTGTCTCCATATTTTTAAAAGATGTTGAGGAATCTGGATGAGAGACATGCATACTGATTTTCTACATCTCATGCATTGCATATTTATCATTTTTTCATGATTGATTTATCTTTGTGCTAGTTAGTTGTTTAACTTAGTGAGATTTCGAGTAAATCTAACCCTTTTATGGGACCACTATCATTCCACTCGGAATGATAGAAGTTGTGTCAGGAATCGACCAAGAAGAGATGGATGGAGCACTGGATCCGCATGTTTGAGAAGGAGCCAAATTTTGTGAGGAAGCTAGATCTAATGTTGATGTTTATATAGCCCAAGTCCTTCATGCTTTAGAACGCATGAAGAGAATAAGATGGCTTTGTATATAAGTCTATGCTACATTGGTATTTTGAACATGATGATTTTCTAATGAAGTTGTGATGTTTTTAGTTATTCTGGCATATCCTACATTTTAACCTTTTATTTCCGCTGCGATTATTGCATACTGCTAGTTGCATACTAGGATGCATTGCATATTAACTGTCATGAACGGGGGTATGTAACCTTGTGTTGCATGTCCCGACGCTCTAAGTCTCTGTTCCATCCCAAGCGGGGATTGGGGGCGTCACAGTATATAAATATATAACAGTATTAATAGTCTATACTTAATTATAATAGAGTATAATTATTTATATAATTAATTATATATAAAAAAATATATAGAAATACATTCGGTCCGGTCCGGTCCGAAAAACAGCCGGACCGTAGACCAGACCAAATGAATTCGGTGCAAAAAAAATTGGACCTGACCAAATTCGGTCCGATCCAAAATGACCAGTCCGGTCCGGTTTTCTCGATCCAGACCGACCGATGCTCACCCCTACTGTCTATAGTCGTGCAGTACGGGTATCGAGTTTCTTAACACACTTCTCAATTTTCACTTTTCACCCCATCCCTAAACCATGAAATACTGTACTCTCAAAATAAGATTTTTTTTTTTTTTTTAAATTTACATATTGTGCACTCTTCCTATCTCTAAACATACAGATTATTGCTGAGGAAAAAAAAAAAGACGCAGATTATAAAACTTACTTTTAAGCGGAAATTCAGTTCTTAAATCTTTACCCTTCTAAATTTGAACTTTTAAGACATTTCACCCCAGTCTCGTTTGTTTTCATAGATGAATTGAGATGAAAATTAAAAATTAAATAAAATATTATTAGAATATATTTTTTAATATTATTATTATTTTAAAATTTAAAAAAGTTGAATTTTTTATTTTATTTTATTGTGTGAGAATTTTAAAAAAAATTATAATGATTAAATGAGATGCGATGTGTTGTGAAAATAAACGATAAATTCGGTTACACGCTGTATGGCAAGTAATGGATGTTTTAGAATACTGGCATTGATGTATTTTCAAAATTTGAAAAAGTATAGATAAAATGATCTATAGCTTCTTCAAAAAGTAAAAGCTTAAACTATGAGTTACAGTAATTTTAAGTACATCTTTAAAAGTAATATTTTATTATAAAAATTACCCTAACTATTTTGCTTTTCAGTTTTCATTTTCCATAGTTTTCACTTTTTCCGAATACTTTTTCACTTTCATTTTTGTGTTCTGTTTTGAAATTTTTGAAGGAAGAAACATTATTAATAATTAATATATAGTTAGTGTAATTGCAAAATATGAAAAAAAAATTAAAAATATTATTATTTTGACTAATCCAATATGGGATTATGGCTAAAGAGATTTTGGATTTATAAAAAAGAAATATATTTTTTTATCAAGTTTTGGATATAACTTTAACGAAACGAATGGCTCTAAGTCCATTAGAAACTGACATGCAAAAATTTCACTCTCACACTGGCACTCTATGGCTAGTCTGCAAGGGCCAGTGTAGGACTGTTCATCCCAGTTCCGACTCGGGAACCTGGGCATACCCGAACTAGAACCTGAATTTTATACCCAGACTAGATTATCCTGGGTTACGCCCAGGTCGGAACCCAGATGAATCCGGATTTTTGAAATCCGAAAATTCGAATTTTGAGTTGTACCTTTTTTATTTTTTTTTTATTTTTACAAAAGCTAATTTATCATTAGTCAGACTTAAAAAGATTTTGTCTCCATTTGGCTGAGAATTTAAATTGGTTAATGGCCTTTAAAGGAACAGAGAAAACTCAACTCTTGAATACAGCATAAACCTATAAACAATTAATTAACTTTATAACTAAATGCGTGTATAAAAAAATCAATATTCAACAATGCATGCGACATACACGATATAATCCACTATATATTACATTGTTTCAACTAATTTGCTAAAAATATTACAAAACATATACATTGTTTTAATCAAACTCTAATACACAACAAATTGTATGAAGAAAATAAAAAAACTTTCCATCAATTAGCTCTTCTTCTAACAATCACAGCATAGTAGTCTTGAGTCTTGACAAGCTCTCTTGGCTGAATCGGAATCCTTAAATGCTACCTAATTACAAACATAATGAAATTAGAAATCAAAACTACAAAAATAAAAAATGTCATACAGGTGAGAAGTGCCATCGTTATTGTTTCTATCAAAAGAAGAACATCTTTAATTTGCAAATTCTAAATCTGGTAATCTATCAGTGCAAAGAAAATTATCTCATGGGCAGGCATGAGAGAGAGGATAATTTCCAGTTCAATGAAGCCATATTACTTAAGACTACCTTTTGCAATATACATCCTGAGCCTAAACTATAAGAAGTTGCAACAGGACTTCTCAGTTTTGTAATTTATGGTGCATATAAAAAATGTTGAAAAGGATATCCATATGAATATTGCAATATATAGATATTTATTTATTTTTATTATTATTCTTTTACAAAAAACCATTACCACTTATCAGATCCAAAACGTATTGGAAGCTCCTGGTTTGCTTCCCATTGCCGCAGACAGTCAATGGCTCATTCCTTAATGCCTTTTCAATTAATGTATTAACATAAAGAATCCCCAGATATAAATTGTTAGCACTCTCTTAAACTCTTTAATTATTGTGAATAAAGAATAGAGAAAACAGAGACAGAAATATAAAAGAAAACATAGACAAATCCAGATCTAACCCATAAAAACACTACACAAAGATTACTTCATTCAAACATTCACTATCAAAATAAACCCAAAATCAATATAGAGAAAAAAAACCCAATCGAAGAGAGGCCATTTTACTAGCAAAATAACAAAAACAAACCCAGATATATCAAACTAATAGCATATTTTTTATACCCATATTTAACAAAATAACAAAAATCCCAGATCTATCAAACTGGCCGCCAGTGGCAAACTTTTTGGATAGCAAGATCATTAAACACTATAAAAATAAACATTTTTTAATTTTAAATCTTCAATTTTTTCATCGAATTATTATCTAATCTTTACAAATTTCTAAATAAAACAAAAAAATAATTCAATTTTTTTAAATCCCAAAACAAAAATTATATTAAAAAAATTATATTCTAACAATATTTTAACTTTATAATATTTTATTCAACTTTCTTTTTTTCTACTTTTCTAGCATCCCATAAGACATCTTAACTCAATTTCACATATCATCTCATATTATCTCAATATTTAAACGAGATATTATTCTTGTTTTATGTTTAATTTTTTCATACATATATATATATATATATATATCTCTCTCTCTCCCAGTGGCCGACGTTCAACTTGTGGTCTTCGTTGATGATATCTTTCCCAAGTAAAATTAACCTATACAAGAAGTTCCTTCCTTCCTTCCTATGCAAGTCTTAATTCCTCCAAACCAGTTCTCATATTGGAATTGATCCACCATTGGATAAAGAACATGGAAATCTCTCAGGTTATTGAGGACACCGAACCTGAAGCAATGGAGAAGTTAATACAGAAGGCAAAAGATCCTTTGCCGTCTAATTCCTGTATTATTCCCCAGGAGGAGTACACGATCCAGGAAATAAAACCAGGGCCTCCCCATGAAGCTCTGTTCCTTGTTTTAGCTTACCTTCCTTTATTTGAACTTCTTGCCATGGGTGAAGTCTGCATGTCACTAAGAGATGCAGTGCACAAGGATGTGTTGCCATGGCTGAATATCATAGTCGAAAGGCCTTTGAACTTGAGATTGACTGATGAAATTTTGAAGAACATCGCTTCAAAGGCTATTGGGAGGCTGAAGACTTTGGCTCTCATGAACTGTGTAAAGATTACGGATGATGGGCTTCAGTCGGTCATAGACAGAAATCATGGTATCAACAAGGTATGAACATCTCATGTTCTTCATTCTCCAATATATTTGCCTGCAAAAGTTCCAGTTCTGTTCTTCTTCTTTATAATTGATGAATTAATTCATAGTTTGGGACAGCTTTGTAGCTTTGGACCAATTAGTTTGGGTTGTTGGAAGATAACATTAGATAGCATATATCTGGTGGGAATTGCATCTCTCATGAAAGTTCTACGCGTCTCCTCTTTTACAACTGGATTAGACTCTGAGGTTTGATGAATGAAAATCTTGTTTTAATTATAGCTAATAGTTTCTGCTGCATATCATTCTAATCCATTGTTTGTGACAAATCACCTTATGGAAGGACAAAGATAGGTGGATTATCAAATTAGAGGAGTTTCTTTAGAGAATATTTAAAATTTTGGATCCTCTGGTATGTAAATCAGCTTTTTACGACGACTTTGTCTACATATAATTCCCATTTGAGAACTGCTCATGCAAGCCCAAACAGTAATGTTTAAAAAAAATTAAAATTATAATAACATCTTTTTTAAAATGATGTATTTTTCTCTTTTACCCTCATTCATCAATGGGACTGCAGACGCAATCACCCACTCAGGACTGTAAATAGAATTTCTATTGCAAACAGATAGAGAACACGGCTGGAACCAATCTAGATCTCTCAGCTGGAATCAATGCAGTTTTATCAGTTTGAGAAAGAAACACCTTCCAATTTTCCTCCAGAGAGTAAATTGAAGAGAGAGAAAAAACCAAATCCAATCTGAAATACGTTGAAGCAAATATTGTGTCACATGTATCAACAACCAAACCTATATAGAGTATTCTTTGAAACATGTGTTTTATAAGTATTTCTATAAAACAGAGATGTGTTAAATTCCTTCTAAAATAATTGCAATCTTCTTTTGCCAAAGCACGAGAAAATAGAGTTTAATTTGTACTTTCTTTTCTCTTTTCCTACTTTGCATTCCAATTCAGCTGTACATTCCTGCTTGCACCGGCTTAACATCCGGTGGAGTTGTTAGGGCGGTGAAGACATTATCCGAACATAATCACAGCTTAAAGAGCCTGAGGATAAATGGCATCTACAACATAGAGAAAGAGGAACTTGAAATACTTCGATCTTATCTTCAAATGAACCTATCTCAGCAGATGCAGCAGAGACAGCAACCTATGCTATTTCACCACAGGAACTTATCTACGTTTAGCGGCAAAAGTGAGCCTCTGATTGACGTGGATATCTGCCCAAAGTGCAAAGATGTAAGAATGGTTTACGACTGTCCGAGAGAGATGTGCAAGAGGAAGAATACGAAGCTGATGCAGCCGACGGCCGGTTGCAAGGGGTGCAACCTTTGCATTCCGAGGTGTGAAGAGTGTGGTGGATGCTTGGAATCTGAAGAAATAGAAGAGACTGCTTGTGGAGACAGCTTGTGTTCAGACTGCTGGCTGAAGCTTCCTAAGTGTAATTTCTGTAACAGACCTTACTGCAACCAACATACCCATCGGCAATACAAGCACTCCAGCTCTTCTGGTTTTGTTTGTGATGTTTGTGATGAGAAATATGTTTGGAACTTCACTTGATATGCAGTATTGAAATAGTTTTAGAAGGTCAGGACGAAAATCAAATCTTTATTATCATTTCGGCCCCTCCATTCACATGTGCACCTGATTGAGATTTGAACTACCCGTGTTCGGAAAATATCAGGATTATAGCTCTGGTGCTACTTTGTCTGTAAGATAGTCTTCCATTGAAAGCCATTTAGATTTACGTTACAGCCACATGGTTGAGGAGGAAAAACTTTCGTTACCAAAAAAAAACTTGAAAAATTAAGACCTATAAATCTTGGGAACATTTTTTTTTTTAATGTCATATTGGGAACAAAATATATCCCACATTTGACTATCAATGACAAGAATTAAACCAAGAGTTTAAATGGGCACATCAGAAATCACAGTTCAAAGAATACAACGTCGGTGGAGGGTCTGGTTTTTGTACAGAATCCAATAGACAACTCACCATCACCTACTTGCCGGCTATAACTCCGGTACACCTTGCCACTCCCTTCAAATCCTCTTTTGAGGAACAAAACTGGGTATGTTGCAAAAGCGCATGTCTTGAACAATTCCAACATTGGTCAATAGAGTTGGAAACAAACGTGCATAGATTCACAATAAAACTACACTAAAAAGTAAAACGCCTATGATCAGAGAGTTCGTGAAAGAACCATCACCACCGAAATATAGTGAGAGGCAGCCCGAGCTTGTAGAATTTGAAGATGGAGCCAGTGATGTGCCATTTACAAAAGTGCCATTTTTTCCAGAACTAGAGATTCACAACAAAAAAGGCAGAACGGTCAGTAGACTATACATGGTCATAATACTTTATCTCAAATTTGTTAGGATGTAATTGAGGAATGAAAGTGGAAACAAGTTCCATTGGAGATGATAATGATGTTTATTAGCAATCATAAGTCGAACAGAGAACCATAAATTTAGATACTTCTATTCATACCTTCCTGGAAATCTACAAGAACCATGACCTGCAAGAATCGGGAAAAGAACAAACATTAGCAAATAATAATCCGTTTATTATTTATGGAGATGTCATTAGTTTTTCTTCTTGATGCACACATGCTGCTTCAGTGTTAGCTCATCAGTGTTTCACATATTTAAATATCTACAATAACAGCAATGCTAATATAAGTCATAAATCCATACTTGGATCTGTTGTAGTGATGGTAGCCACCCCTTTAAAATCACAGGTCCCAGATGATTTAGCCATATGCTGAAAGTACGCATTGAAAGCATAAGTTGCATGTGCCACCACATTATTGGGATCATAACATGATTGCCCCTGTAACAAAGGGGAACAATCCACCTTTCCTGGACCACAAGCCCAATCCAATGCTGCCTGAAGCATCTTTGAATCAGCACCACTCTTTGCAACACAGAAAGTTTGGTTCGTGGTGTCATTGGCCAAAACAGTGCCCGCACCAGTCAAGTGCAAGATATAAACCGGCACTCCATTAGCATCGAAAAGGCCCCAGTTCTTTTCAGAGACAGAGCTAGGTCTCAAATCCTCGTTATAAAGCTCATATATGTAAGTACTAACTGCAATCCCAGGATGCTTAGGAGTCCCCGTATTGTTAAGTACATGTCTGATTAAGTTACTGTTGTAAGTGTTAGCATTGTCAAGTGTTGCATCTGGCTCAGATGTGTCACCCTTCGATGGCCAGCCTGACTCAGTAACTACAATGGGCACATTGGTGACGTTCGTATAGGACATTGCAAAATAAGCCGCGTCGACAACAGCATCAAAGACATTAGTATAATGCAGGAGGGTGTTGGCATCCACAGCTTCCTTGTTTGGAGGAAGGGGGCGGAACAGTGCATAGTCCAATGGGATCACTCCATTGGATTGCATATAATCGTAATATGGGTAAACATTAAGCATAAGGTACGACCCTGTAGATTGTAAAAACTTGAGCAAGGGAACCATGACTGGATCCCATGAACGGTTAAAGAAGGCTTGGGAAGGTGGGAAGGAGTCAAGGATAATGGAAGAAGAGTGTGGAGTGGAGACTTTGATTTGGCTATCAAGATTAGAGGCAACGAGGGCAGAGTGGATAAATTTCAATGCAGAGACTAGCACTGGAGCAGCATTTGGCAGGGCTGTTAAGACTTCAGACCCAACGGCTATCGCTGTAATGTTGGTGGCAGGAACATGGGCAATGACATTGCGAGCAACCCAGTTGGCCGCAGTGGCATTGGACTGACCTATCCCAAGGAGCTGCTCATTTGGAACAGAAACAGTCACCTGGATGCCTGTGTTGGCAAGGGCAAGGAGCATGGCTCGGTCAGTATCATAGAGCCTGATATGTCTAATACTCTGAGCTTTAAGAAGGGCCACCACCTGAGTTGGGCTTGGCATGTCGGAGAGGTCTGTGCCAATATTTACTCCAATGAAGGCATCTACAAAAATGCAATGCAGGGTGCAAGTTAGACTTTCAAACTCCTTGGAGAGCAGAATATTTTGCATCCTCAGCATAACAAAGTTAATGACCATAAGACACTTGTGCAAAAAAGCCATGATGTGAACAAACAATATTNATATGCTGAAAGTACGCATTGAAAGCATAAGTTGCATGTGCCACCACATTATTGGGATCATAACATGATTGCCCCTGTAACAAAGGGGAACAATCCACCTTTCCTGGACCACAAGCCCAATCCAATGCTGCCTGAAGCATCTTTGAATCAGCACCACTCTTTGCAACACAGAAAGTTTGGTTCGTGGTGTCATTGGCCAAAACAGTGCCCGCACCAGTCAAGTGCAAGATATAAACCGGCACTCCATTAGCATCGAAAAGGCCCCAGTTCTTTTCAGAGACAGAGCTAGGTCTCAAATCCTCGTTATAAAGCTCATATATGTAAGTACTAACTGCAATCCCAGGATGCTTAGGAGTCCCCGTATTGTTAAGTACATGTCTGATTAAGTTACTGTTGTAAGTGTTAGCATTGTCAAGTGTTGCATCTGGCTCAGATGTGTCACCCTTCGATGGCCAGCCTGACTCAGTAACTACAATGGGCACATTGGTGACGTTCGTATAGGACATTGCAAAATAAGCCGCGTCGACAACAGCATCAAAGACATTAGTATAATGCAGGAGGGTGTTGGCATCCACAGCTTCCTTGTTTGGAGGAAGGGGGCGGAACAGTGCATAGTCCAATGGGATCACTCCATTGGATTGCATATAATCGTAATATGGGTAAACATTAAGCATAAGGTACGACCCTGTAGATTGTAAAAACTTGAGCAAGGGAACCATGACTGGATCCCATGAACGGTTAAAGAAGGCTTGGGAAGGTGGGAAGGAGTCAAGGATAATGGAAGAAGAGTGTGGAGTGGAGACTTTGATTTGGCTATCAAGATTAGAGGCAACGAGGGCAGAGTGGATAAATTTCAATGCAGAGACTAGCACTGGAGCAGCATTTGGCAGGGCTGTTAAGACTTCAGACCCAACGGCTATCGCTGTAATGTTGGTGGCAGGAACATGGGCAATGACATTGCGAGCAACCCAGTTGGCCGCAGTGGCATTGGACTGACCTATCCCAAGGAGCTGCTCATTTGGAACAGAAACAGTCACCTGGATGCCTGTGTTGGCAAGGGCAAGGAGCATGGCTCGGTCAGTATCATAGAGCCTGATATGTCTAATACTCTGAGCTTTAAGAAGGGCCACCACCTGAGTTGGGCTTGGCATGTCGGAGAGGTCTGTGCCAATATTTACTCCAATGAAGGCATCTACAAAAATGCAATGCAGGGTGCAAGTTAGACTTTCAAACTCCTTGGAGAGCAGAATATTTTGCATCCTCAGCATAACAAAGTTAATGACCATAAGACACTTGTGCAAAAAAGCCATGATGTGAACAAACAATATTTTTCACAACAAATTAGAAACACTAAAAACATGTAGGGCTAATAAATGCAGATAAAATAACCCCCACATGAAAATCTTTAGAGCATACAGTGTGATTAGGAGAGTTCAAGACCTACATTAGATTGTTGTCACAATTCTGACTGATTAATATAATTGAGCCCAAACTAAAATTTTAAATGATGATGCTGAAACTTGTGTAATTGATTGCAGCCAAACTCTAATCGCGTATTGTGGCAGAAGGGCCCAACTCAAATAATGAAAAACCAAAAACACCAATAACTAATAATAGCAATGTCCTAACACAAACAAATAATTGTCATTAAATCCTAATAACTCCTAACTTAGCTAGAGTCCTTCCCCAAGTTGCCTTCCTTGGCTCTCACACAATTCACCGATAATGTTTGTCACCAACCCATACCAGGCTTCCATCATTATACTTTCAGGCTAAGTGGTGTCCCCCAACACACTTTATTAAGGACTCGCTGGAATGCCTTTTCCCAAACTGATGTCTCAGCAATACAAGTGTCGAACACAAATCTATATGGTGGACTCCCGTGGTATAGAAGACTTAGCATGTGGCTTGCATCCAATTGTAAGCATTGGGCTCTTGCTGGTGAGGTGTGACACTAGGTAAACTCTAAAGACGTCTATTTGAGAGGGAGTATAGCTGATGTGGTGGCAGACTTCTGCATAGGGGATTGTTTATACAAAGTGTAATTAAAGTTTAGCATGATGATGTATATATAAAACACACAGAACACGTGAGGCATTATAAAATTCAGGCATCATTGTTGATCTTATTTTGCAACAAGAGGGAATCAGTTTCTCTTAGTTATTTAGAACTTTATTAGGCTAGTTTTAGTCCTAGAGATCAAGCGAGTCCTAATCTCAGGTAGATCATGGTTATTTAGTAATTTGTTATTAACAACAGTATATATATATGTAGTATACCTCTATAAACTAGAAAGCTTCTTTTCCTTGGGCAAGATATGTTTAGGCCCTTCAGAATTTGNAGAAAGTGGGATGGTAGCATTCTACATAGCATTATTCTCCTAGAATACAGCAAAAGTTAAAATCTGAGTCATTGATGTAAAGAATTTCAGATAAAGGAGGAGCGCAGGGAAGTGATGGGTTTATACTTATAATACTGGACCAACCGAGCAATATGTTATGGAATGAGAATCAAAATAGAAACCCTTTTGTATCAGGCCAAAGGATCCGATTCAGATAGCACTCTAGAATGTTTTGGTCCCACAGCACCTGCTAGGAAAATGTAGTGTAAGGTGTTAAAGTGCTGATAAATGAGCTGGGACGCAATAAGGCCGATACCCCATTAATGAGAGTTAAGGACAGATCGGAGATTTTTGCAGAAAAGGGAAAGATTTTCTGCAGAGAAGCCCCCCACCCCCACCCTTGGTTTTGGTCAGCAGAATGAAAAATAAACAGCGAGACCCGTCTATACTTTCGCTCTCTTCCCAATTAACTCAATTCTATTTTCGTCTTCTGACGAACAGATCAATAGCTATCGTTCTCAAACAAAAGAAGCCAACAATAATAATTGTTAGATTGGAAAAATTTATTCACTTTACAACTTGCAACGCTCTTTTTGTTCAAATCACTCCCTAAATATTCCATACTTCGACATTTGAAAACGAAGATAAATAGAGGAAAAAAGGAAAGGGTGACATTTAACATCGTAGGGATTGAATCGATAAGAGAAATAAACCACGGAAATCACTCACGACAACTCGTCGATGATTAAAGACCAAGGAAGAAAACTGTTCAGCTTCAATATGTAATATTCAGATAAACTGCTCAATAGGACGCAACTGGAAGAAGAAAAGGAAGATTATTAGCAGGCATTCACTCAAAAGGTGAGAGGCAAACAGAATACTTGCAAACCCGTTCAAGGGAATTAGACCTATTAGCACTAATATAAATAATAGAAAAAAGTTTAGCCATGAGAGAGCACAGATTAATCAGAAACAACAGTTCAGTTTCAGCAGAGAAAACGCATACCCAGAACGACAACAAAAAAAACAAAAGGGCAGATAAAAAAGGAAGCGACTATAGGAAGAAAAGAAGCTTACCTTCATCAGCAGAAACTACTGACACTGCTAGAAGGAAAAAGAGCAAGAGAGTAGCCATCGAATCCGCAGTATGTAATCTTCAATCCTCCAAAACTATACAAACCCACTCTAGACCAGCCTCAAAACAAACCCAGAAAATAAAACATATCCAGACTCCGCCCAAAAACTCAAAATACAAAACTGAAGAAAGCTTCGGAGAGAGAAAAGGAAAGGGTGCTCCTTTTGAGGTCCTAGCGAAAGTTGTGGAACTAAGCAGGGTTTTAGTTCTGGTAGTCCTATAATGTCTCTCCATTAGCCAACCTGGTATGTCTTAATGCAAATTATAATTTTTTTATTTCAAATATTTTTAAAAAATAAAAAATATCAATTACTCACTCGCTTAATTAGTAAATAGAAAAATAAATAAAAATATTAAATGACATAATAATATTAGAATTACGTTATATATAATATTTTTACCTTTTTTTTAATTTATTAATATAATTGATTAAAATAATTATTTTATATTAAAAAAATAACGTAAGTAATTACATTAATAAAATGTATAAAACACAAAAATAACTGTCCTTAGAATTTTTTATAACATTATTATTTAATTTTAGTTCAGTTCAGTTTAGTAGTTACTTGTAAGAGAGAGAGAGAGAGAGATGCGGGGTTTTGTGTCTTGACTAGTCTGGAGTAAAATCTGTCGGACATCGAACGGCCAAGATTAATATGCAGGACAAAGTACAGGGTGAGGGCTACCACAGAATAGCAGTCGGTGCGTGCGTCAGGGGGCAGGTTTTTTGTATGTGAATCCAATGTCTGTCAGAGAGAAAGGAAATCACAATCCACGAGGAGGCCAGTGGATGACGTGGAAGTACAGCTGGACTCAACGGTCATGTCCCGGATATTTTCTTTTATATTATTTGTTTATTCGTTTATTTACACTCTGGAGTAGGGTACCCAGATCAGACTGAGAAAGAAACGTCCAGGATTTTAAACCTTTCTTATGGAAAGAGGGAAGACAAAAAAGGAAACTAAAATGCCAAGAAGAAATCCTGAAAAGGATTGTGCTGATAGGAAAATGTCTGATATAGTAGTGCAAATTTTGTAGACTTTTTTTTAAATAATAGAGAAATTAGGGACCCAATACAAAAATTAAATTTTTTATAATATACTCTATATTTTTAGAATAAATACGAAATTTATATACTGTACATTACTCGTACATATATATTGCAATTAATGAATGATGGGATATGGTTCCCTAGTACACACGATTGACACATTTAGAAGGACCAACTAAATTAGGTTAACACCCCCATATGATGGGGAAATCAAGTGCCTTTCAAGAGAATTTGGTGAACACTAATGATGTCCATAAGAGATTAGTTGAGATTTTATTTCGGGCACTCGGTGCTGATTAAAAAAAATTCAACTAACCCGAACATCCACATGGAAATCCCACGTCAGTTGAAAGTAAAACTTGTTTTAAAGGTTTTTTTTATTATTATATAAATTAAAGTAATTTTACATATATATATATATGTGAAGTGCGTAATCGTTGAAAAAGAATAAAATTTACTATTAAAAAATTAATTTTTTTATATAAATCTCATATTTTATTCATTTTTTTTAAAACGACTACGTTGCATTTACACAGCACACTAAATCCATCTTGTTTTGCCCTATGAATTAGACCGCCTATAGGCATTCTCAATGATTTCTTTATTTTGAATTTTTTGTAAAATAGAGAACAATATGTCTTATTGGATTATGTAAAATAAATGAGTTAAAATGCTTCTATACATTTAACATGCACTATTTAGATCATTTTTAATGGTTCATTTATCTCATCTTTCAAAATATATTACTAAAATTTATTTTTTTTATTTTACATACTGATTTTTACAATAGGTCATACATCAACTTATTTATTTTTTTTCTATATCATTTAAATATTATTTTTTTAATATTTTTTATTCATTTTAAATATTTCTTCTAACTACTAATAAATTTGAAAATGAGAGAGAAAATAATTAAAAATTATTTTAGAGTTGTAAACAGTATTCTCCACATCTAGAAGATTATTGTAATAAAATGTAAAATAAAGATCAAGATACAAAATCTATTAGAAGGATCTTTTGATCAACTTTCTTTATATTTTACAGAAAAAAAAATATTTTACATGAGCCATTGTGAAGACTCTTAATTTACATGATTTGTATGTTATGTATGGTCGTGCCTAAGGGCATATCTAGTTCTAAAAGTCATCTTTGATGCATCCTCTTGCTTGACGCATAGCCAAACATCCCTTAAGTCAAGGTTAGCTTTCATTATCATTCACTCTTACAGAAATTGGATACCCACAAAGAAACTTTTTGCATACGATGGAGTTTCTTGTTGGTGTTGCTACCGACAAGTTGTTACCCAATAATTAAAGTCTTATGCTACACATATAACTTGGCACACTCCTTCGCTCATAAATCTTGTGGGCCTATTTAGATTTCGAGATTAGTTGAGATGATTTTAGATGAGTTATATAAAATATTATCTTTTAATTTTATTATTATTTTGAAATTTAAAAAAAATTATATTATTTATTATTTTTTATATAAAAATTTAAAAAAATGAAATTTAAAAGTCCCCCGTGTCTACGTATTAATGACAAAATGTTCAGTACATAGAGCATGGTGCAGAAAAGACAACCAAGACAAATTTATAACGAAAATATACTTTTATAAAAAAAATTGACCTTAGTTAAGTTAATAAAAATATATGTATTACTTAATTTCAATTTTAGTAAAAAAAAAAGGACTGATCGACAAAAGTTGTCAGATAGTATTACTCAGGACTGATTCCAATGCCAAAGCATTCTTTTTAAAATCATAGTTCCTTCTGTGCCCTATCGAAGAAAATAAAATAATGCACAACAACCAATGCAACATATTCCCAATAGCCACTTGTAAAGAAAACGACTTGGGCTCGGTTGGGGACTGGAGAGTATTTAATATTTTTGTAAATAATAATAAAATAATTTAAATTATGATATTTTATTAAATTATTTTAAAAAAGAGATAAATTAAATAAAAATATTATAAAATTAAAAAATTATTTAAATATTATTTTTATTTTTAATTTTAAAAAAATTATATTGACTTTTAAATTTTATTTTAAATTTTGTAACAGTTGTATTATTTTTATGATTAGATAATGACTAGATAAAAAAATCAAAAATTTGAAATTAAAAAGTATTTTAAATTTAAATAATGTTTAAAAAAAATATAAAAAATTCTAATAATTTCATCTTTGTGTCCAAACATCCACTAAATCTCCAAGTCAATATATTCTAACACTCACGCTAATACCTACTCCACTAGCCCTATCAATCAAAATCCTTCATAGATCGTTTGAATTCAAAATACACATAAAGTCATCTCATTTAATCATTATAATTTTTTTAAATTTTTACATAAAATATAATAAACAATTTAACTTTTCAAATCTCAAAACAATAATAATATTAAAAAATAGTATTCAAGCAATATTTTATTCTACTATTCACAAACCATCTCAACTCATTTCTGAATCAAAATGACTCCGCTTTTCTAGAATTTTCTCCTCAAGTTACAATATTAACTCAAAAAATTAACTCTAGGTTGCATTTGATTAGTGAGTTAATTTTAGATATACTGTTAATAATAATGTAAAAGTAATAATAGAATATTGAATAATAGTTAATAGTAGGTGAAAAGTATGTGAAAAATAATAATAAAATAATAAATAGTAGTGAAGTATTTATTAACTACCCAAACTAGCCTTAAGGGCTGTCTGCATGCTAAAATTATTTCAGAATATCCATTTATAATAGTAAGATAATTTGTGAATAGTAGTAATAGAGTTTTAATTAAGATGTTCTATTGAGTTTTGGGAATGAAAGAGCAAAATTAAATAAAAATATTATAAAGCTAAAAAATTATTTGAATATAAATTTTTAATATTACTTTTATTTTGAAATTTGAAAAAAATGTATTGATTTTTGTGTTTTGTTTAGAAGTTCGAAAAAGTTGTAAAAATTATATGAAAGTTTTGAATATTTGAAATTGAAAATTGTTTTGTGTTTAAGTGATGTTTGGAAAGGAAATATCTAAGAATATCCAATAACAGTTATGTTCCCAAACGGGTCTTGAGGCTTGTTTGGTTTATTATGTGGTTCATTCTTTGAGCTAGCTCCAATGTTATCTTGCAACATGTGTTTTGTTCCATTTCAATATCAATCCAGTGAAAAAATTTACATTGCTTGTTGATCTTATAATTTGGAAAGTTGTAAAATCGTCTGTCAAAACTAGTAGCTTTGCCCGAAATCCTTAGCTTGGATGGAATCCCACAATAGCAAAATAGCATGTCCAAACCAACTTGTGCTTTTGCTTTCTGCATCCAAGAACTTGAACTAGCACTGCTGTCATTATATTTCATATTGCTTGATTCTAGATCACGTTACTGCCAAAATAATATTGTTAGTTAATCCTTTTAAGAAAAAAATAGTTAAATTATTGAGAAATAAATTTTGGTGGCAAAGTTCCTATCCCCCAGCACGCAAATAAACTTTAGTGGCAAAGTATCATGCCATGATTTCCGGCTAATAAATAATTAAGACAAATTATTGTCATTACATTTCCAAGTTCCCTAGCAAAATAAATTGGAGAGGATGCTCGAATGACCACTAGAGTACAAGAAGATGTATATGGCAATAGACCCAGAAGCAAAAAATGACTTCCACCATAAAGGTACATTGCATCCAAATACTCATAAAGGTACAACTCAAAATCCCAGAAATGATGCTTTTCATGCCATATATAACTCACATTTTTAGTTGTATAGAATATATGTATTTATTACAGGATTTGCAATAATCTCTTATATACATTCATGTGTATAACGGGAGGGTTCCTTGACCATGTAGCCTTGACCAGAAGGTGTAGCGGGAGAGTTCTCGACCGTGTAATCTTGGTGAGTGGTGCATGGCGGAAAAGTTGTTCGATCGCTTAATACTGGCAAAATATAGGAAATAATTAAAGTAATAACACAATATGCATAACTGAGTTTATCAAAGATGAAATCCTTCGACGAAAATAATGATTAAACAAAATGTCTTAAGCATAATAATGGAACTTTAAATATAAGACTTCCTTAGGTGCTCAGTGTTCCACAGGTGTGGTAATTCACGTCCTGTCATATCTTTTAGGTGGTAGGTTCCCTGACGACTAGTTCTTGTAACCAAGTACAGTCCTTCCTATTTTGGGCCTAGTTTTCTTTCTTCTGCAGTGATCAACCTGGTCTCTTTTAGCACCAAATTGCCTACTTTAAAGGACCTCGGTTTTACTCTCTTGTTGAAATACTGCTCCGTCTTCTTCTTGTCAGTTGCCACCCTTGTCTCAACATTTGCCCTTCTTTTTTTTAGCAGGTCCAGATGCTCTTCCAATTTCTTTTCATTCTCATTGGTGTTGAAGTGAAGCCTCCTATGACTTGGTAGCCCCACTTTTACAAGTATCATGGCTTCAGCTCTATATGCTAAGGCAAGGGGAGTTTCACTTGTTGATGTCTCGAATATTGTCCTGTATACCCATAAAATCTCTGGGAGTTCATCTGTCCACATCCCTTTCTTGTCGCCTACTTTATTCTTTAGTATCCCGACTATGGTTTTGTTGGTTGTCTTGATCTGTCCATTCGCCTGTAGGTGTCTGAGAGATGAATATTTGACATTGATTCTAAGTTCTACAGACCACCTACAATAATGCTCTGAATCGAACCGCTTGTCATTGCCGGAGACAATACTTTGTGAAATCCCAAATCTACATATGATTGCCTTCCATATGAACTTTGTCAAATTTTGAGCAATCACTGTCACTATGGTCTCAACTTCTGCCCACTTTGTGAAATAGTCGACAGCGACGATGATGAATTTTGTTCCTCCCTTATCCGGGGGCATAGGGCCAACCAGATCTATCCCCCATTGGGCAAACGACCATGGAGCCGTCATTGACTTCAATTCTTCTAATGGCATGTTCGAGATTGATGCATGCAGCTGGCACTGGGCACACTCCACTTGTATAATGTTCCCTTTATCAAGGTGAACCGAGCTACCCTGTTTCTTACGTTCCTCGCCTCTTCCCGAGAAGTGGGTAGCTGGCCTTCTTTCAAATACTTGATGATGTCATTTTCCTATCCTGTCAAACTTTCATTGATTCCACAAACTTCATCCCCTATTGCCGCCATATCTACCTTCCTGAGGGCTACCTCCCATGGCAACATCTGCTCCTGCCCTACTGACGTTAACCTTGCCAATTGATCCGCCTTCCAATTGTCCCCTCTAGGAATCCGTTCGATTCGAGAATACTGGAATCAAAATGACTTCTCTTGGAAATGATAGAGGTACCTCACCAACTTTAGTCCCTTTGCTGAATATTCTCTTGTGATTTGGCCAAACACCACCTAGGAGTCCTCTTTAACTACTATCGAACTCCCTACTGATGTTTCAGCTACGGCCAACCCCATGAGCATTGCCTCGTATTCCGTTTTATTGTTTGTCGCCTTGAAGTTTACTCGAATAGCGTGAAATGACTCCGTGCTATCTTCGGTTACCATGTGAACGCCCACACCTCCTCCTGCTCTGCAAGATGAGCCATCAACATGCATGAGCCATGGTTCCTTCTCGGGCGCCTTTGGTGTCTGCTCAGGGAAGTTTGTTAAACTCCACAACAAAATCGGCTAAGACCTGCCCTTTGATAGAGGTTTTGGGAGCATAATTGATGTCATATTTGCTCAACTCCAAGGACCATTTTACCAGTCGCTACGAAGTGTTAGGCTTTTGCAGGGTTTGGAAGTGATGACCCTTATGAAGTGGGCCTTGAAATAAGAGCTCAATCGTCGTATTGACGTCACCAGGTGAAGGCAATCAATTCAATATTTGGGTATCTCTACTCTGCGCCTTTCAAAGTTTTGCTGACATAATATATGGGTCTCTGGTCCTTCCCTTCATCTCTAACTAAAGCCATGGACACCGCCTCTAGGCTGGTAGCCAGATATAGTGACAACCCTGCTTAGTTTGACTAAGTAATAGCAGGTGGGTAAGGTATTCCTTCAGCTATGCAAACATTTCTTCACATCGTGCATCCCAGTTTTGAGCCTTCTTTAGTACTTGGAAAAAGGAGATTCACCTATCCATCGAACGGGAAACGAACCTACTGAAGGCCGCTATTCTTCCCGCCAGTTTTGGACCTCGTTAAGAGTTGTGGGCGGCTTCATCTAGATGATCACCTTGAGTTTCTTGGAATTTGCCTTGATGCCCCTTTCAAATACCATGAAGCCTAAGAACTTGCCTGACTAAACCCCGAACGCACATTTAGTTGCGTTGAGCTTCATTCTGTATTGGCGTAACATGCGGAAAGCTTCCCTCAAATCTTCCACATGCTGCCCAAACTCCATGCTCTTTATCAGGAGATCGTCCACATACACTTCAATGTTTTGGCTTATCTGATCCATGAACATTTTATTGACCAGCCTTTGGTAAGTTGCTCCCGTGTTCTTCAATTTGAATGGCATAACTGTGTAACAATACAGACCGCAATCGATTATAAAGGGCTTTTTAGGTTGGTCAGCACGGCTCATTTTGATTTGATTGTACCCGGAATAGGCGTCCATGAAGCTCAACACCTTGTGACTAGCCGTGGCGTCGACTATCAGATCTATCCTAGGGAGAGGGAAACTATCTTTTGGGCATGCTTTGTTGAGATTCGTGAAGTCGACACACATTCACCACTTGCTGTTGGATTTCTTCACTGGGACAACATTTGACAACCATTCTAGATACTGAGTCTCATTCATAAATCTTGCTGCCAACAATTGATCCACTTCCTCTGCCATGGCTTTGTACTTCTCTGTGCTAAAATTCCTCTTCTACTGCTTACCAGGTCTTATGTCCAGATTAACGTTCAGCCAATGTTCCATCACCTCCTTGCTGATTCCTGGTATATCTTGATGATTCCATGCAAAGATGTCTTTGTGCTGCAAGAGGGGCTGTATTAGGCGAGCCCTTTCTTCCTTTGCCATCGTAGTCCCAATCCTCACATGGTTGGCCAGCTGGATTGGATCGAAAGGCGCGAGTTCCAATGGTTGGTCGACTTCTCCTTGCCTTAACGTTTATCGTCCCTTGTTTCTACTTCCATCATGAAAACACTGGGTGGTGGTAGCGGGTGGACTCCATTGCCATCTTCTCGCGACTCTACCATTTTTACATCCCATTTTTATCTTTTTAATTTCTGCACATAACACTCCCAAGTGAGTACTTGTTCCCCAAGTACCTCGCCAACTCCAGATGACATTGGAAACTTCATTTATAGATGGTAAGTTGATGTGATTGCTTTCAAAATGTTCAAAGTTGGCTGGCCTACAATACCATTATATGATGACTGTGTTCTAACCACCAAGAACTCAGTCATGTTGGTGGTGATGTAAGGATCATTCCCTATTGACACAAGCAGTGTGATGGATCTCATGGGTTGGATTGCATCTCCAGTAAATCCCTTAAGTGTGGTTGGTGCTGGGTGAAGTTGGCCCGCATTTAATTCCATCTTCGTAAAAGCATCCCAGAACAGGATGTCAGCTGAGCTCCCGTTATCTATCAATATCCTTCTCATCGTGTAATTCACTACCAACATTGTCACTACTATTGCGTCATCGTAGGGATATACCACCCCTTTAGAGTCTTCCTCACCAAAGGAAATTGGGGAATCCGCCCCTGTTTAATAGGCATTTCCATGTTGTAAACTTCTTCGTATCTTAATCACCTTGCATAGGCTTTCTCCTCGATGAAGTTGGACCATCTCCCGCATATCCCTAGCTATGGTACGGATTTCTCCCAAAGGTGGATTCCGCCAATCTGCCTCATGTCTAGGCTGTTGGTTTCTTGGTTCTTGTGACCTCCTCGCCCTCTTAGGTGATCCTCCTTTCCTCGGGTTTTCGCTCCATCTGGACTTACACTCTTGCCTCCAGTCGTTTAATCACTACGACGGAGATGTGTTCTCGGCCACATGTGCTCTAATTCTCCGCTGCCTTTTAATTCCTCAGATTTTGGTTTGAGCGTATGGCAATCCTCGATTTGATGGTCATTCGCTCTGTAGTATGTACAATACCTTTGCATCCGCCGCCCACGGTCCTCATCGCGCCTACTCTCCTTCGTTTTATCTTGGTCTTGTACGCTGGAATAGTGTACGTGAATACTACTATACTACCTCATGAGCGTCTCCCGTTTTTTCTCGTATTGATTCTTCCTTGGCCTTGGCTATTTTCTCGGGTCTTCCTAGGGCTTTCCCTCGACACACTTTCCTCTTTTCGCCCTAGTCTGGTGGTAAGGGTGATCAATGGTCTTTAGTGTTCACCAAATCGTCCGCCAATCCATAAACTCTCATAAAGTAGATGGGGTTTTTCTTGCTAGCTTGGTTATGAAAGGACTCCTCGGTCAGATTCCCCTGAGCAATGCTGTCAACATGATTTTTTCATCTTGGTCTTCAGCTGTCATTTTCTCCTTATTGAACTGCACCAAGTAGGCCTTCAAACTCTCGTCCTTCATCTACTTCACCGTCAACAGGTACGCTGCTGGCCGTCTCCCATCAACTGGTTTTAAACTGGGTGATGAACTGTCTGCTAAGTTCTTCAAAATTTTCAATGGAGCCCTACTACAGTATTCTGAACCATCCCTGAGCTGTTCCTTTTAACATCAAAGGAAAGACTCTGCATGCAATCTCTCCCGGGAATTCATGGAGAATCATGTGGGCCTTAAAAGTTTCCAAGTGTTCCACCTGATCCTTGGAGCCATTGTACATGTCAATCGACGGGGACCTTAAACTTTAGTGGTAGCGGTACTGCCATGATCTCCAAGGTGTATGATAAGTTGGTGCTAGTTAAAAGTTGATCAACTGACGATGATGTCCCTATCTTTTTTGCCATTTCCTTGTACTTATCCATCAGGCTGCGTGTGGTGCTACCTGGGACAGAAGGCTCGTGGGGTCGCGAAGGACCAGCATCTCGATAAGAGCTTGTGACTACGTTCTTACCAGAAGCCATGGAAATGCAAATATGGGAAAATGTGAGGGAATGAAAGGAAGAAGAAAACTGGGAAGCATGAAAAGACGGAAACAAGGGAACTTAAGGAGTAAACCAAGAAACTTGCACAAGAAGACAGGAAGAAAAGAAGAGTGAGCAATGCCTCATAATAAATAATGACGGCAGTTGATAAGAGGGAATGCATATCGATTTCTGACAAAGATCGTGGGGGAATCACGATGTGAAATCCCAAATGTTGGCCCATAGACCCTCTACGCGTGGCAAGGACTCACGAGGTAGCCGAAAAGAGCACAAGGCATTGGGCCCAAATCATAGGGCCCACAAAGCCTAGCCTCACGGACAACAATAATCACGAGGCCCAACACCTCTTAGTGATTTAAAAACTTCATCGTATGACACAGTAATCCGCATGGTAATAAAAGGGGAATAAAGTAAATCAACCGAGGGAACCTTAAGACCATTGTTTTTAATCTCGTATCGTACCGATCGGTATTTGCCGTACCGGTCATTGGTCCGGTATAGGTACTACATGTATTTCGTACCAGCCCAAATACCAGCCGTACCGGCCTATATTTTGACCTGTACTGGCCTATATTTCGGCCTGTACCGACCGATATTTCTGCCTTTAGTTTTTTTTTTTTCATTTTTTAAAACTATAAGCTCATTTTTTGACCCCTAATTCAAACTAGGCTATTTATAATTTATATATGTATTTATACATAATTTATTCATATATAGATTATTATTTTAGAATATAATTTATATATATTTATATATATAATTTATTCATATATCGACTATTCCGAAACGGTATACGAAATGGTACCGGTACCAAAATATTTCATTCCCATGCTTTGACCAGTATGACATCTTGTACGGTATTCAAAACATTGCTTAAGACACCTAATGTAAAAGTCTCATAGCTCAATATGCAATGAGACTTCATGGGGTAAATGGAAGGGCTTGAATACCCACATAGGCCCCCGGGGTGTTTTCCCGGGCTTGGAACTCCATGGCCCAACAAAACACCTAAGGCCTAAATGCCCCCTGACCCAGTAAGGTTCATGTTGAATCAACAAAGAGAATGCCCGCCAATTATCCCAACATCGTTAAGATATCTATCCATTCAAAACAGACAAATAACTCTGAGGAACGGAAATTCAAGTTTCAAATAACATATGAGGTAATTAACTTGAAGGACTTGAAGAAGGCAAAATCTCTATTTAAAGGGGTTAGGTACGCTAACAAAGCTGAAATATCTTTTTGCTTTGAGATTACTCATATCATTACTAACTTCGGCATCAGAGTGTCTCCTTTAACCCCCTCCCCAAAGTCCTCTTACTCTTTGGTTACAGGAGATCGAGAGTGAGCATCGGTGAAACACATCCTCAACAGAACTGAATAGACCTAATCATCCAAACAACAAAACACAGAGCCTTCTCATCAGTTTCATCACATTAATATCATAATCATGTAGGAACACTTACAGCAACACCCAAAACCAGTACTGTATGTATTGATTTTACAAGGATATTTTGAGGTCACTAAGGTCAGTCAGGAACTGGAAGGGCGACGATAGTAGCAAGAAGAAGAATGAGAGGAAACAAATCCTGGTGGCTAAACTTCTTGGCAATGACAAGGACAAGAAGAAGGCAGAGGGAGTAATTGAAGTGTTGGGGCCTAGAGGTGGTGTAGGGATAGGGTGTGGTGCTGGAAATGGAATGGGGTTTGGGTTGGTCGGAGAGATTGGTTATAAGGGCTGGCCATGGAAGGAACCATTTGCAATTGGTTTTTGGGCTTGGAATCGGTTAATCACAACTCACACAAATACAAATGCCATCATTGCCTCTGCCTACCTCTCTGTTACTCCCTCTTCTACACCAGTAAAATTCCTTCAGAGTGGTCATGTCAATCCTTCAAGTGTAAATACTTGCATATGTATAGCTAGGTCATATAAGTGGGGAAAAAAGGTACACTTTTAAAGGAAGGGAAAAAAAAGATTTTAGACCTCCCCTAGGAATCATTTAGGAGAGACAAGAGTATAGCAAGTAAAGCAAACACAAAACGAAGGTTTAAGCTACTTTTGGATAGTGAGTTGATCTCAAATGATCTGTGAATGATAATAAAAAATTGAAAAAAGTAATAATAAAATATTGAATAATAATAAATAATAATAAAAAATAGTAAAAAAATAATGATAAAATATTAAATAATATTACACCACCCAAATATAGCCTTAATGGAAAATACAGTGACAATATAGATTTTGCTATATAAAGAAGAGCATAATAAAAGAAGAAAGTACCGTAAGTTTAATGAGTTTGTGGCCAATTCTTTCTTACATCCAACGGATAGAGAGATGATAATGGAATTCTCCATGAGCTTTCATATTTAAAAAGAACAAGGAGGTTTGTCTCTAGGTAATTTCAAATTGTCATCAATCTTCATTCTTGAGATCATCCGTATTAATTGCAATATTGTCTTAGTACTAAATCTTCTTAGATTCCACAACTCAAAAATTGGTTTATTTCTCTAAAATCCTTCATAATGATTAAATTGTTCGAGAAAAAATAAAACATGCATATTATCATCCAAGGATCCTATAGCAGCTGAAAAAGAAGAAAAATGGCTTGACGAGAGGCAGAAAAATTGGAAAACTTATAGGTGCAAAAATCTCTAGGAAAATATTGATAGAATGGTGATTAAACAAGTTTTATTGAAAATAAAAAGAGATGGTAGCAGCAGCAAGCCTTGGCCCAACACACTTCAAGGTGAAGAAAAAGTTTGGCCAATTTTCCTTTTTTGTCTTTTCCTTTTCCAAGACTCTGTACATCACATTTGACTTTTTATTTATTATTTATTTTTATTTTTTTGTTTTATTTTTGCTAAACTAAAAGAATTATTTTACTCATAATTCATACATCATATATTTCATAAGAAAAAAATAAAAAAATCTTATGTAGTGTGTAAGAATGATGGTTAGAAATTTTCATTACAGATAAAGGAAAAAAGTGACAATGAAAAAGAATTTTGCATAATTTATAGGTTACCAAAAGCACTTCAAACAAGTTGGCATAATTTGAGTTACCATGAACATGCACTTCAAACAATTTAGCATAATTTTTGAGTTATCATGAGCATTTTAAACAACTTAGCATAACTTATGGGTTAACATAAGCACTATGGTCATGCCTTGAATATGGCAGATTTTTTGGGACTGAACCAGGAAGTCACTCTCGATATTCGAGAAACGCATGCATGTTTGCGTAGATTAAAAATTTATCAAAGATAACAGATAGAAGAACTAAAGAACAGCCTAAAGTAAAAGAACATGACAAATGAACTTAAAAACAAAATCCCAACTATTGATATCGTGTTTCGCTGTCTTGGACAAATCGATGCAGGCAGTGCTACGATGTGAAGAATTTGGAGCCAGAAGTGGTGTTCCGGTATCCGTGTAGGATGGTGTTTCGTACGCCCATGGCGGTGAATAAAAAAAAATGCAATAAAAAGAGATAGACACCAAAATTTACGTGGTTCGATAATATGCCTACGTTCATGAGGGTTTTGAGAGGGAAGTTTTCACTATAATATATCTGTTTACAATTACTTATGGATCCTCATATCTCACTGTACAAAGGAAGTTGGAGCTCTTCCTTAATATATTTCTCTCGATCCCCTATTGATCCATCAATCTTCTATTCTTTATCCTTCACCGTTCAATCTCAATACTTTCTCGATAATCATCATCCATTGTAAAAATCTCTTTTTAGGTTCTCTGGACCTCTCTTTTTATTTGTTTGCCTGACCTTTCACTATACATGCCATGAGTTGATAAGTCTCCCTTGCTTGCACACCTCTCCTTCTTCTTCTGACCCTTTAATATTTATAGCCTCCATCTCCCTCTTGTCTCCCCTTGACAATTGCAACCCTTCTATCTCTTTTTTTGTTTCCTTTTGTCTTTAGTGATGTCTTGATGGGCTGGGCCCAATTCATGGGCTATAGGTATTTTTCCAATCACACCAACAGATGAGAATTAGAGAAGATTTGTTCAGTCCATCAAAGTTGGGCGATTGTCGAAGACGATGAAGATGACGCAAAACTAAACTTACATTTCCTTCTGCTATAGCACAAAAGTATAAAACATGCATATTTACACAAACCATTTTAAGGACGAATAAGCACACCAATAAAAAGGATAAATAATATTAGAGCAAAAAACACAGTCGTTCGTGGATAAAAGGACGAAGCAGACTTCCCCAAAAATAAAATGTCAAGGGTTGTGGATGGAGGCTGATTGAAGGAGGAGCAGCAGCTGGAGGTCGTGAATGAAGTTGAACAGCAGCAGCCGTTGGTGTGAAGGAAAGAAGAGGTAGTTAATCGTTACAAATTAATCATACGGTGTCGTTTTTCATTAAATAGAACGGTGTTGTTTTACGTATACAGATTTGTAATAAATGGTGTGATGTCGTTTTGAAGTAGTAGGATTGTAAATAGTGAAACAGGGTCGTATAGCCAATACAAAGTCGTTATAAATGGAAGGAAAATGAGAGGGAAGACCATCTGTCAGAATTACCTTCTCTCTCTCTCTCTCTCTCTCTCTCTCTCTCTCTCTCTCTATTTCTTGTTTCTTGGAGAGTGACTATCTTGAACCAATCAACTGAAGGGCCCATTACATTTAGTATCAATAGTCATGGCAGAGGGTATGCGATCATATGCACATATTGTAGATTATGTGAATCAACTACGACATCAACAAGAAAGGCGACAGAAGCAATTGGAAGATACAATTTCCATTCTAGTTCAGTAGCAAGAAACTGCTCGTGTGGATTGGGAAAATCAAGACAGACGATGTAATGAAATGATACAGCGGATTTCGAGAATTTCTCTTAATAGTTCTGTGGGTAATGATCAAACAGTGAGAAATTTTTAGGAGGCTCAGACTTTTGTGAGAAATGTTGATGTGCATGAGGCTGTGGGTGAGGTTCAACCTTGAGAGACGTTTGACAGAGGTTCTAGTAAAGGTATTAAATTGAAATTTGGGGGCAAGAATCCAACAGCTTGGATATATCGAGCAAACCAATACTTCTTGCATCATCAAGTTTTCCCTAGGCAGAGAATCTTTATAACATCATTTTATATGGATGAATAGGCGTTGATTTGGTTTCAAGATGCTAGTAAAGCAGGAACTTTTCATTCGTGGGAAGAATTTGTTCAAGAAATTCAAATCAGGTTTGGATCATCTAGATACGATGATCCAATGGAGAGGCACACACTTACACGGCTCAAACATGTCAGTTCTCTTACTGCATATAAAGTTGAGTTTGAACTTCTTTCCAATCAAATTTGGGGTATATCTGAAAAGAATAAACTTAGTTGCTTTTTAAGTGGGTTAAGGGACAAAGTGAGACTTCCTATTAGAATGTTAAATCCCACAATAGTATAAGCACGTGAATGTCGTGAGACTTCCTATTAGAATGTTAAATCCCATATGTGAAGTTCAAAATTTAAAGAAGAGTTACCCTTCCCTTTTTTCAAACAAGCATGGCTTAATGTTTTCACTTGAGGTACTCTTAAGTACCCAAACCAGCCTATGACCAAAATGATCCAAGCAGCCTTTCTGATGAACCTCATCAGTACCAAAAAAAACAAAAAGTTCCTCATGAAGCAGAAAAATGGGGGAACAAAAATAGTAGAGGAGAGGCCCTACACCAATTATATAATCTTAGACATACAATTAATTCCACAATGTGACAATACATGAACTGTTACAATCCGTGATAAATGTCATGGTCTCAGTAGCACTGATCAGACATGATTCAAAATAATAAGGGAGAGGCCCTACACCAGCTATATATAGCAACTTGGTTAAGTTTCCAGATTAAACATAATCATGTCCACAAGTTCTAGGAAGGAGAATGGAATCCATCTGCCTCGTACAACATATATCTACAATAATACCTTCCTAATTGGCCTCCTCATACAACATGGTTACTCTCCTTGCTTTCTGAGAGAGAACCAGTGCCGCCAGCAATACTGGCGAAGTTAGCGCCATCACATTCTTGGGCTGTGCACTCGGTAGAATTCTTGCCAAGGTTGTATGGTGCTGCATTCATTGCCCTGCATGCATGAAGAAAGGCCTCAAATCGAAAACAGCTTTCTAATACCTGTGATATTACTAGATACGAAGCAGACTGCTGAATTAGTAAGTCTTTTTTCAGGACGCAAATCCAATTGAATGTGTAAATTTTAAAATAATGTATCAAGATGGCCCCTTGGACGTGCAAATTGGTAGACAGAAAGCTCAATCATATGTGCTAACTTTCATTAAGAAGGTCCTAAATTAATCTCCAAAGGTTCTCACAAGTTATGAGAAAAGAGAGAACTTGAACCCTAACTGACCTTTCCTTCCGCTTCTCCAAAAAACGAGCCAACGATGCTTTACGTGCCTGTGGAACAGCTGCATGGAAAATAGAATATCATTCCTATGAACTATGAAGTGGTGCAAGATTCTAAACCTAATAGGTATCATTAATCTTCATGATGGGACACGGATATTGACTGCTTCAGGATTGAGATAATGATGCATGCTGAAAATTAAAGCCTCTCTCTCTCACACACAGCAAAGGAGACTTGAGAATCATTCACAGCTTTTACATGTGAAATTGTTCATGTCAATTACAATATCTCCATGAATAACCGCAATAAACTTAGGTATCCGTATGCTCAACAAAAGGTTGCAGCATAACAAGGTTCAAGAGTTTTGTTGGCAAATATGTCAATTCTTACCGGATGGAAACATAGGGGTTACAGCAACAGATCCCACAACATTAGCTTTCTGAGGCTCCACTTTGCTAACAGGAGTTATTGAAACTCCCATGGTTTTAGCTTCCATCAATTCATCATTGCTAGTGGACCCACTTAGTGACTGGGCACCAGTATGCGAAGAAACAGATAAAGGGCTTGCAAGACCTGAGCATGGCTGTGTGTTTTTGGGCTGGTTCAAAGGAACACCATCACCAACTGCCAATTTTGAGATGGGCGGCTGAACTTGAGCTTTTGGATGGGCTGTATTAAAAGTTATAGAAGACCCATTCCCAGCCAGAAACATCATAGCCTGAACCTGGAAAAGATGTCTCAATTTAAGCTCACCTATTACCCAAGAGGAAGTTGATAAACAGCACTGTTTATGTTCTGAGTGTGCGTGTAGTCCTCTGTGTGTGTGTGTGTGTGTGTGTGTGTGNGGGGGGGGGGGCAATACCTTCTCAGGGGTTATGTCATCATAGACATGCACGGCACCTGCATAAAAGATGGTCAATTGAGCAGGAGACCCAGAAGACTTGACCCCGTTCCTACAAGAGATGTTTTAAGTAAGACATTCAATCCCACAAAATAATTAAGTTGTGAGAGAAAATAGTTCAGTGATTTAAGGAAAATTTTTAAAAAACAAAAAATAAACTACCATGGCTCAGTTGTCCCAGCAATGGAAGCAACAGTGGGAATACTTGAATGTGGAGCTGTAACCGGAATTCCTCCCAGTACTGGTTGCTTCACAGTAGTGCCAACCAAATTCTGACCAGAAGCAAAATGATTCTTAAAGAAAGGGTTTCCAATCGGAACTGAAATTGCTTGGTTTGCAACAGAAAACATCTTCACATCATGAGGACGGTGCACCAAATGCAAATCATGTTGCACAGGACAAGAAGTCAGGGAAAAATGAGTGCCACCTTGCCTATCGTGATTGAGGAACTTCTATATGATAAAATAAAATAAATATAAAAAAAAAAAAAAAAAGTGGGGAAGGGTAGTAAAATATTAGTTGAGACTTGAAGAAATCGATATGATGTTGATAACCAACCAATGAGGTGCTTTAACAGGACTCTGAAAGATTCTTTTTTTCCTTTTCTTTTTCTGTACGTAAAAAAATTGAATTTTTCTGAAATGTTATTTATGCAAAAATAAAGTACAATGATTTCTGTTCTGTCTAATTCTCAAAAAATCCCTAAAAAATGCACAAGAATATATTAAATAAGAAATGAATAATACCAAACCTGAATTTCACCCACAGACCGCTTTTTACTGGTATCAAAAGCATCAGTCTTGAAAGACATCAAATGAGAAAGGGCAGAGGCCTTGTTTGAGAATTGCCATTGTAGACCTGCACATTCGGTAAAATCCCACAGATCCTCAGAAAATTATCAACAATTTTCAGCTAGATACAATACAGTCTATATACCTTCCACTTTATAACAATACAGACATGAGAAGAAAAAAAAAAAAAGAAGAATAAATAAATTAGATAACTTCGAAGAGCGTGGTTTCCTTTTCTTTTTCACTTTTTGGAGTGATTACAGAGATAATCTGGAACACTAGAGTCACAAACAAAAACGCTATACGGGTATTCCTCCTGGGTATATATCCCACAAACAGCTTAAAAAGTAAAATTAACAAGATTCATTAGGATTCACAAAATTATAACTAGTACTCGGTTGGATATTTTGAGAAACTTTTTTACGTGTTGTCCCCCCCCAAAATAATTCCAAACTCGAAATATTAAACTTTTGTGGAACCCAATTAAAAGAAAAGAAAAATGTTTTGAACGCTATGTGAGATTCAGAGAAAGAATTTTGAATCAGAAACAAAAAGGGCAGTTCTTTCTCTGAAAATGGGTCGGCCTAGAAAAGCATTTAATTTTCTTTCAGATGTTCAATTTTTAATAGTCATGCATATAAATTTACCAGCTGGAATGAATTATATAGACATGCAGAAGTAATGAAAACTATTCAAGATTCCATTGACATGAGCATATGATAAGAACATACCCGGGTCTTTGCACCCATCATTATGAATCTCCTCCTTCACCACTGCCAAGGATTCTTTCGAGCTCAAACCCAAGAAATCTCTCTCCATATCGGACCACAAAAACCAGAAAAAAAAATTTTCTGAAAAGGAAAAACCCACCTGAAAAAAGCTAATATCTACTTTACTCACCCACCAAATCCCTCCTTGCTCACATGAACTCGGAGAGAAAGATGAGGCAAAGCCAGAAAAAGCTTCAAGACACAACAAAAGACAGACAGAGAGAGAGAGAGAGAGAGAGAGTGAAAGATATATTAATTCGTGTGCTGTGATGGAGTAGTTTTTATGAAATCTTCACCGTTCCTTGACGTACTCTTATCAGCAAGTGGTTGAGTTACCTATATATCCGGTTGGATGACCGGTTGGTCCGGTTTTGTACCACGTGCGTGAAACTTTAATTCACACGTTACCACACGTGAAATGATTTGTAAAATTTCAGCTCCATGCAAATTTTTTTAATTTCACCTTAAAAAAATTATAAAAGATTATTATTATTTTATTAATGAGACTATTCTTTTATAAAATTTATCTATTTAAAATTTATACGTAACGTTAATCTTATCACCCACCAGGTAGTACCAAAGTTCTGTACTGCAAGGTACTCAGTTTCTAAGCACGTGACGAGTTCGTCTCGTGAATAAAGTATACCAATCAATGGGCCGCCCAGCATTAAAATCCCTTGTAATTACTCGTTTATTTTCTCTCGACATTTTGTACGGTTCAGACAGAGATAAGGTCCGTAATATAGATTCCTTCCTTATATTCAAATTTTAAATAATTTAAAAATCACAATCATAAGTCACATCAGTATAAATATTAAAAGAAATCATTCAAATAAATAAATGTTTAAAAAATAAAATATAAAAAAAATTAAAATTATACTCCTCATTCCAACGTCATATTATACATGATTTTTTTTTAACCAAATGTCTAGTATATTTATCATGAGAAGAATAATTCTTTTAAGTTTAACAAAATTAAAATTAAAAAATTAAATCTAATATGTGATATAAAGATTATCCTAGAAGGGTTTAAAAATTATAGACAAAGAATTAAAGAGTTATACCATAAAATAAGACAAAATAAGATTCATAAAATTATATTTTTAAAAATATATAGTTAACTTATAATTTAAAAACAAAAAAAATATATTTAGACAAAAATTAATAATAATTGAAGGGCAACGCCTGGTCTTCTTTTTTTTTTTTTCTTTTTTTTTTTAAAGCAAGTTTCATTAACATAGAACATAACCATGAGAGTTTTAGTAGTTTAATTATACAATAATTGGCAGATCTTTATCACTATGAAAATTTAAAACACATTGAGGAATCCAATTTAGAGATATACTTCCATACACTTGATTAGAAGCAGTCCATTATGTCAAGTTATGCGCACAACGATTCTGAGATCGATAAATTTTTTTTTACAATCCACTGATCAAAGTTGCTTAGTAGATGGTGAATATCTCTAGGGTTGTATGCATTGCCCAATCTGTTGAAGCTTGTGGGTTGTTAATGGCATGTATTGCTTGGCCTGTAAATTCATAGACATTTGAAGCTTTATAATATTCTTTGCTTCTTAATTAAGACTTTTTAAAAAAAGATCTTCTTAGTTAAGTTGGGTATATATATTGAGGTGATTTAAGATGATTCGAATTGATCTGTAAATAATAATATTTTGTATATTTTATTGAGATTTGTAAAAATATAAATAAGTTGAAATATATGTTTAAATATATAGAATAAGTTGAAATGAATTTAATATTTTTATAAAAAAAATTAAAAAATTATAATTTTATCTATAATTGATTTAGAATGACGTATAGGACTTCAATAAGCTTCTAAATGCTTTATATATAATTAAAAGAAACGTGGGAGAACAAAGAAAATCTGAACCCCAAAAGGTAAACAAAAAGCAGTTAGAAGAAGAACAAAAGCAAAATAAAGTAGTAAAGTCTTCTCTGCATTGTTAGAGGTTTGGATTGAAATTTTGAAGGTACATGTGTCAATAGAAGAATTTTTCTTTTTTACTTTTTTAAAAAGAAGCCTGAGTGCAAATTACAATCAACTTTGATAATTAAAAAATAAGCAAATTAAAACGACCCATAACGATTTGGAATGTTAAATTAGTCGTTCTCAGAGTATTAATAGTAGATTCAATAAATTTTAACTAAAATTTAATTAAAAAATTTATTTTTACAAATTTAATAATATCTAATAACAAGCTCAACAAATTTTTCATTATTCTATTAAAATATCAATTTTGAACTGTTCATTTATTTTAATTCTAACTTTAATTTATTCATGTAAATTCTTTATTTTAATTCTAGTTAATATTCTTTATTTATTTTACTTATAATTTTTTGTTACTTGGAAAACTAATAGGAACTTTACCTCTGACATATATTCTATTATATTCATTGAGCTAGTAAGTGTTGCAAAATTGAGAATCCTAGTTAAGATTTTAATATTATATATATATAGAGAGAGAGAGAGAAAAATTATCTTGAAAGTTCATATTTAAAAAGTCCTCACGGTGGCTTAGGGAGAGAAGCAAGCAGTGGAAATATAATATTTTAGTTCAAAAATAATATTTAGCCAGCCCCTTTGGCTCAACAAATTTGGCTAGTGATATAATCTGAAAATACTGTTCATTTGTTGAGCCTATTATTGTACTTTAGTTTGCATTTTAGCTGTTCTTTAACTAAAATTTAACTTTGTTGAACTCACAACTAGTACTCTTATGACCATTTTCTTAACGCTTGATCGATCAAGAAAGTTATGAACCAAAACATTTTAAGTCCTTTTTAACTAGTTCCACAATAGTTGGAAGAGTTAATGTTGGAATGCTCAAACTAGGGGCCAAGGCCCAATATCCCTAAAGGATAGCTACTTAAAAGAGTTGTGTAGATTAACACAGATCCTAGCCGCCTTGGTTATTAGGGAGGGATAAACCTCACATCATGAATATAGGTGACTTGGTAATTAGATAATTCCGATACATTAGAGATAAACGTCTAATGGCTAAGCATTGTACAAAGTCAATCAGTTTATGGGATTCATCCAGTTTTCTCCATGCCTATATATAGGAGCAACTTGTAACTTTCGAATTATCTAATTAAGTATTCTTGAATTATTATCTCTCACTTGTTGTTGACTTAAGCATCAAAGGTGTCACAGGCGTACCGTGCCACCTATTTAACGATTTACAGGTTAACAATTACGACTAATGGTGGGACATGTCCTTTACAATATTAATATGAAAAAATTGTAATTTAGATAGGAAAAGAGTATATCTCAAGAGTAGACTTAATAAGGATACTTGATAAGTCACTCCAGATCAACTCTGTTGAATGTGAGTTTGGTTCGATTTGTTTAATAAATGAGTCATTTGTTAATATAAAACTAGGATCTATTATTAAATAATATGTTTTTTATAAGCATGACTTGATTCATATAAACTCGAATAACCAAGTATTTATTGTTTTTATAGTATAATCTCTATATTTATGATGAGAATAAATATTTTTGATATTTAAAGAAATTAGAGGAAATTATATTTTTTAATATTAAACGATTACTTGATTCTTTATGAACATAATCATTAACGTGCGTATATATAAAATTTATAAAAGAATTAGTAAAAGGTCAAAACTTGGTAAAATTAAAAAATACAGTATAAATAAATATATTTTATCAATAAAATAGTTCACGATCGCGAGTAAATTCAAACTCGCTCGAATATCAATCGCACTGTTTGTGAATAAAAAGTCCAACTTAATGAAAAACTCGAAATCGATTTAATATTCGGATAGAGGTAAAACAAATTAGGCTTGACCACCAATCGATCGCTTGAATTTGGATGGTTTAAAACCCTTGCTCAATGACCGAGCCAATAATTATTTCTGGAGGGGGCGAGCCAAGCTTAAAATGTAACAAGATAATTTATTTGTTTTCTTCCTATAAGGGGATTTCCCCCTCACTTCATAAGCTCACTAGGTGCTCAGTTGATAGTACTTGAAATTCATCCGATAGGAATTGATGAGGTAACTATAAGAAAAATTTTCCCTCATATCATAAGCCCACTGGGTAATTGAGAGTAATGGACTTCTCCCCGATACCCGGCTCTATGGCCACAACTTGCCCACAAAGTAAGTCATATGCAAGAAAAAGTAAATAATGATGGCTAATGAGACAGACAGGTCTGACACTGCTCGGTTGCACCCGCTCATGGGGACTCGTACATGACAAAACATGAAAGATGAGGAGCCTTTAATCTTCTGACATGGGAACATCGACAAACTGCCAAATACACCAGTAGAATAAAGAAAATCGGAGAATCACGCCACATTAATGGCACCATTACCCAAACTACATGCTACATTAATGACGATATTGCAGAGATACGCCGCATTAGAAGACTTTGACAAAAGGAACAGTAAAAAGGACATGGATTTCACAGTGGCAAGCACGATCTGTCCCCCCAGACTCCCGATATAAATAGCAATTTTCAAGTACGAAAAAATTCTTTGATTTCTAGACTTTCTTATTATTTATAAACTTCTAAAATACTCTACTAACTCTAACATTGGAGACTCCCCGACCCTAAGGCAACCCTTTCCCAGTTTCTTGCTTCTTCATTTTCACAGGCCTAATTTTAAAGACCTGAATTGCTAGAACTTAACACAAAAGTGTATGAACCATGACATTAACACTTTTTATAAACTTTCTTTTTGGTTATATAAATAAAATATGATAGAAAAATTCAAAATAGACCGAAAAAACATTTAAAAATATATGTCTCATAAAAAGTACCAAGATTAATATATTATTGAAATAATGTAGAGACACGTACACAAAAAAAGAAAGGATATAGATGGTTTAAAATTGTAGTTTAGACTCGTTCAAAAAAATAAAATCAAGTATTAAATCTAAATTAAAGAAAGGATATAGACTGTTTAAAATTGTGTAGTTTAGACCCCATTTGGATAGTAAAAGTGTTCATCTAATCTCATCTCATCATTACAAATTTATTAATTTTTCACATAAAATAAAATAAACAATTCTAAATTTTCAATTCTCAAAACAATAATAATATTAAAAAAATAATATTTTAACAATATTTTATTTAACTTTTAACTGTCATCTCAACTCATTATCCAAATGACACTTAAATCTTTGGCCAAAGACTCATTCTTCGTTTTGTTGCAAAGTCTTATTTTAATAATCTTCATAGTTGAAAATCCTTGTTCACTAATCACTATCAATAAGATCACATGTCTTTGAATTCTCCATCTCTATTAATCCTTGACATAAATTCGCAATGGAAGACAATTTCTGTAACTTTGAATTAGAAAGCACAATAACTACAAAATACTTAACTAAATCTCAAATTTATTTTTACATTATTAAAAAAAAAAAGGATAAATAATTGGTTTATTGAATCAAGATAATTGTGGAGTGGGGGCATCACAACATCAAATAGATCACATTTCTATTTTTTTTTTTTTAAACAAAACACATCCTCATTTGATTTCATCCAAATCATGGAATACGAGCAATGTCATTAATAACAAGACTTTGAATTTCAATAGGTCCATCTTCTATCCAGCATTTATCTCCTTCATGTTGCATAGCCAGTTTTGCTAAAGAGTCAGCCGCTTTGTTGCTTTCTCTATAGACAAATTGATTGCTCGAATATGGTCTTCTTTGGAATATAACTTTAATATCTTCAATAATTTGTCCTGTCCATAATCTTTCTTCTTGCTAACTTTTCTCTGGCGGGAAGAAAACCTTTCCTTTGAAACTGTTTAATTGCTCCAGGAACATTCAACTTCCAAATTTTGCGCAATTTTCATTTATACATTTGCATTTGAAGATTCCCCGTGGTTAGATATTTTCATATTATTTGCTATATGATATGCACTCTTAACGGAAAATTTCTCATGTTATGTTTTTATTTTTGTCAAGATTAATGCTAGTTGTCCGGATTATTCCTACATATAATGGGTCCTGATATAATCTTTTTTTTTACTTATTAATTAAGGAAATGTTTTTAATGATATTGTAAATTTTTTTAAAATTGTTTAAGGTATAAAAAAATGTATGAAAAAAAAGAAGCTAAATGACCTTATCGGGAGAATTAGCCCGACTCTTAGTGCAAAATCACCGTAGACTATACAGCACATCAATAACATAAACATAACATTCATTTGGGCTTCAATCATCTCATAGAGTTAATAAATATTATTTCTATTATAAGGTCTTTATACCATACACCTCTTACGTGATATAATTTGATTTAGATGATAAATTTTAATATTTAAATTTTATAAATCAAATCTTACAATTTAAATGATCTGAATGATATACTCTACACACCAGTTTAAAAATAAAATAACTCTTTAATAAATAAAAAATAAACAATGTTGCGTATGTTTTCTACTGATCAAGAGTATCGATATACTCATAATTCTTTTTACAACCTTTTATATAATTGCGTTTTAAAATGGTAGAATTTATGTAAAGTAATGTTATTTTTATGAGTTATTTTACAAAACTGTCCCCAATTTAAAATATAATTGTAAAAAGTGATGTATTCAATCATTTTCCTTCTTGTTCTATAAATATCTCAAGTTTCAGCTTTTTGAAGCTCTATATGCTTTAACAACATATAATATTGGTGGATGAGCACTAGTAGTTGCTACTTTTTCTTTTAAATATTTTATAAAAATAGATTATATTTATAGTCTTGAGGTGTATAAATTTTATATATTTTATTTAAAAAAAAATGTAGATAAATCTTAAACTTTTTTTTATTTAATAAGAGCGTATAAGATTTGCACACTCTAAAACTATATCTAAGATTACTATTTCATTAGAAAAATGCCATTTATACTTGCAAGTGGAGGGATGCATTGTCGTTAGGCACAACTACACGGATTAGTTTAATATGAGATGACTATGACCTTTTCAGTTTAGACAAGAAATACAATAACCCAAATAATAATAATAATAATAATAATAATAAATAATTAATTAATTAATGTGGAGGACGTGTCCTCTATGTTGCAGATATTATAAAAATTATAAATCAAATTTTATCATATCAACAATGTACAGAATGTGCCCGTCTCGCCCTCTACGTCAACTTATAGATTTAATTTTTTTAGCAGATGTGACGAGTGATGTGGTACTTTTAAGTCAAACTATGCAAACATATTTTAACTATGGAGAATTTATAAATTTATAAAGTTTGTGGAAGTTTGGTGGAGATGAAATGCATATGATGAAAGAGAATTGAAGGGGTAACGTCGGAATTAAATGAGTCACCTTCCATAATGTAAACCTTTTTATATTATATTCTCTAGTCTTTCTTTTTCATTATATTGTACATACGCATATGAAAAAGGCAACCGGAGGACAACTCAAAAGCGAGAGTGAGTGGACTCTTTCAGAATCAAATTCAAGTTCTGAATTTCTTTTAGCTGCAGCATCCAACAGAGATTGCCTTAAGCTAGGCAACCCCTCTTCATAATGGATATAGAATTCAGCAGTAAACTTCCCTTCCGAGGAAAACGTGCATTTTTCTTGGTGGATTTCTTCGTTGTTCTAAATCAAGCTCTTTTCGTTTCACCTTTCTTTGAATTTGTGCAGGACAATATGACTTTGTGGAACTCAAGAGGGTCAGACAGCGCACCATGCTGATGCACATTTCGTCAGTTCACCTGGATGAATATTGTGTGGGCAGCTTACAATCGTAGAGTGCATAAACGCCGCGCAGCCGCTTTGAGAAAGAATAAGGTCCAACATTAAAAAATTAGTTTTTTTATATGGATTACATATTTATTCATTTTTTAAAAAAGATTGCGTGGCTTTTACGCACTTCACGACTGTAAATATTATTTATTTGAACTCTAAGATGTAAAGTGAAACAAAGATAGATATAAAGTTACTCGATTGAATTTATTAAGCATTATTAAATATTTAATAAATATTATAGAGCATTCTTCATATGTCTGTTTCTCTCACTTTAAACTATAGAGTTTGAGTAAAAACTTCAAAAAAATAAAAATCCAAATTGGATTATTTTGCATTATTTGGAAAACTAGCATCATTTTAGGTGCCTTCTTGGGACTCCCCATATTCCATCGATTATATGAAGGATGCATACTCTTTCATGAACCGAACTGCACATTTATATCACAGTAGCTCAAGTAATACTTGTGATTTTCTATTGATAAAAAAACTGGCGGACTCCAAGAAGCAAGAATTAATTGCAGAATAAATCTAGAGTTGCATTGTGTATTAAAATATTTTTTTTGTCCTAAATTTTATCATCCAAATCATACATATTTAAAGTGGTTTTTTTTTTTTTTAATTCCAAATAGTTAACATATAAAAATTCACTTAAAAAGTATCATGCCAGTCGGCATGATTAAGGATGATAAATTAAATACGAAGATTTAAGTTATCTCTAGTCCTTCACCTTCCCTGCACTTTTGCACGCTTATATATGGATATATAAAATAATGAAAAATTTATGCATTACATATTGTAAAATGTTATGCAAAACACATATATCAACCATGAAAAATAAATAAAAGCAACATAATCAAGAACACGACGCATAATATACGTGGTTCGGCAAATTGCCTACGTCCACAGAGCTGCAGAAATTTGATTAACTAGAGGAGATTACAATCATTCAATCTCAACTCACACTCTCTAAAATTTTTTGCTCTATCACACAATATGCACTCACAAGAAAATTGTTCTCTCTGAAAATATGCTTGAGGTCGTACAACACAAGTCTAATATGATATTTATAGTGAGCGGCACTAGAAATCTAATCTGGCAAAAACTGCGTACTTCGTTCGAGCGGCGTGTCGAGTGCGCCTCGAGTAAACAGCCAAATGAATATTGGCTCGAGCAAAGTGTCGAGCGCGAGTCGAGCGAATACTAGGATTTGTGTCTTGCTCAAGCAGAGTGTCGAGCGGGACTCGAGCATACCTCTCTGACTTGCCTTCGCTCGAGCGGCTAGAGACCTTGCTCGAGCCAATAGTCGAGCCAAATTTTAGCAAACACCTTTTCAGCTCTAAAACCAGTCTCCACATATACCCCAACAATCTCCCTCTTGGAGACTCGGTCTCCACATGCCAATCACTGTTTTCAGCAAAGCCCTATCATTTCTGCAGCTCACAACTCTAGTCTTCAAGCCAGAAGACGCACTGAAGTCAAGCCCGACTTCAGTCTTCCACGTACATCGCCCTTAGTCAGCAAATCCACAGGGCGACTCACAACTCCCACTGCACTAAGAGTATTCGGTCTTGAACCGATCTTGGCAACCTTAGCCAACTTTCCCAGGCTTTTATGAGGAACGACAAAGCTGACTTCCTTTGGCTTCCTCACATGTTTCGCGTGATCAAGCCTTCCTTTTTGCACTCTTGTATTTTCCTGCACATCACTAGACCCTGATGTTAAATACAAAGAGTTAGATTTCTTACCATGCGCTAAGACCAGTGCACCCTTAGTGATCTTCCAAGCTCCCCCAGAGAACTCTACTGCAAAATCGCTATCATCAAGTTGTCCCACAGAGATCAGGTTTTTCTTCAGATTTGGAACATATCTAACTTGCTGTAAAGTCCACATGCTCCTGTTTGGAAGTGTGATGTGCACATCACCCACTCCCATTACATCCAGTGCCTCTCCATTAGCCGCATACATCTTTCCAAAATCACCAGCAACATAATTCTGCATGATTTCTCGATGTGAGGTGCTATAGAACGAAGACTTGAATTCAAAACCCAATCATCAATCAAACTGTGCACTACAAGAAGTAAGGCATCATGAATTTCATTTGTCACTACATTCACATTCACATCATCAGAACTTTCTTGATTCCTGCAGTAATTCTTGATGTGGCCCGGCTTGCCACAACTTCAGCATGTGATCTGCTGCCTAGATCTCATCTTGCTCTTCCCCCTGTTCTCGGAGATCTGTCATGTCCTCTGCCCTTATTGTCAACACTCATGGCAGATCCTGAACCCGAGGACTCATCTGAGTCTCTCTTATGTNCGGAGATCTGTCATGTCCTCTGCCCTTATTGTCAACACTCATGGCAGATCCTGAACCCGAGGACTCATCTGAGTCTCTCTTATGTACCTCTTCAGCAAGCACCATGTCACGTATGTCATCGTAGTTCAGTTTTGCCTTGCTGGCTGAACTACTCACAGCCATCCTCATGGCCTCCCAACTATTTGGTAGCGATGCCAACAGAATCAATGCTCTAATCTCAATATCTACAGAAGACAGTTGATTTGTGATCGTATTGAATTCATTCAAGTGTTGGGCTACAGACATATTCAGATTGAACAATTTCTTCATCAAGTGCACCTTATTGTTCGCCGATGGCTTTTCATACATACCTGACAAAGTTGCCATGAGATTCACCTTAGTTCTCTCCTTACTGACATTGTGTGCCACCGTTCTAGACAAGGTTAGCCGAACAAGCCTTAGAACTTGTCGATCTAACGGGGTCCACTCAGCATCAGCCATGCTTTCCGGCTTCTTTCCCAACAGTGG
>QEOT01001851.1:1287-20502 GCA_003123785.1 Pterocarya stenoptera
TCTAATAACCCCTTTTGTCATACTGCATCAAAGGAACTATTGGTAATGATCTATAATAAAATTGAAGACAAAACCCTTGAAAGCTCTGCAGTTTTTATTGCCTATTCATGTGATTTCCAGTTTTTTAGGTGTCATCTTTCTGTTCGCGTGAGAGAGAGAGAGAAGACAGGTATTTGTATGTTATATTAGAAGGGTGTTTGCTCAAGATTGCATGATGGCATATTTATGCAGAAGCATATTTATCAATGATTTGAATATTCTACCGGTGACCATTTCGGTCGAGGCATTGAAATGAAATATTTCAGTACCGATACTGTTTTAGAATAATCTATATATGAATAAATTATATATAAAAATATATATAAAAATTATATTCTAAAATAATAGTCTATATATAAATAAATTATATATAAATATATATAAATTATAAATAGTCTGGTCTGAATTAGGGGTTAAAAAATTAGCTTGGAATTTGAAGAATGAAAAAAAAAAGGTGAAAAAAAATAAAGGTCGAAATATAGGCCGGTATGGGCTGAAACGGTCGAAATTCTGACCAGTACGAAATTATACCCTTCTCTTTACCGGTTACACCACAGAAATAAAATATTTCAATTGTACCTGCCAGTACAATACGAAATTTAAAATATTGGTATTTATTCATATCCTGAATGACCGTGATCCAGAGCAGTGCAGTTTTCATGGACTTCGAGGGCGAGATGGCCTAAACGAGAGTTGTTTCTTGCAGGTTTCGTGGCACTTACAGGTCTCGGAGGTCACTCCCGAATCACGAGAGGGAAGGAATCATATATTGGAGATGGAGTGAAGGATCTCGATAGGCAGCGTGAGGGAGGGTGTTCGCCCTTCGATGAGATAGATAGAGAGAGAGTGAGAGAGCAGAGGAGAGAAAAAGTGAGAGAGGAGAGAGTAAAAATCAAAATCAGAGAGTGAGAGAGCTTTATTTTCGCCTTTCAGAATCGAGAGAGAGCACACACATAGAGAGAGAGAGAGAGGAATAATGATAGGTTCCTACCATACTACTACCCATCTATTACTCTTTTTGTATTTGATTTTTTTAAAATTTTTTATTTTACTTAGTGATTAAAGAAGTGAGTGTTAGTAAAATTATATATATTTTTAATTTTTTCTTAGTGATTAAGGATGTTAAAAAAATACTTAAAAGAAAATGATAAAAATAAATAAAAAAAACTTGAAATGCACTTGGGTAGTAGATGAGTAGCAATAGGATAATAACCCTATCACTACCCTTTCGCGAGAGGGACGGTGGGTTTTCGTTTAAGGTCCGATTCCCTATTTGCACGCCTCTAGTGTTCCTTCATGTACCTCACACATGGCAAGTTGCCATTGGTCTCCGATATATGAGGGTTGTAGGAGATACTTGTAGGAAGTTTTTCTCTTGGGATAAACCGATTATCAAAGACTAATTTGAAATATCGCAGCGGAAATAAATAAAAGAAAATAATGAAAATTACACACAGAACACTAAGATTTAAGTGGTTTGGCTTAATGTGAGCCTACGTCCATTGGCGGGACTGGTTTTAATGAATTTACTATCAATAAAGATGAAGTACAGGAGATTAATCACAAAAAATTCTTCACACAATAATTTCTCTCTCTCGTATGTTGCTGCCTCTCAAACAAATGAAAAACTGAGTTCCTGAAAAATGTCGTTTTCAATTTATATTGAAACGGTGCTGACCCTAAATTTTGAATATTGGCTCAAGCAAGTGTCGAGAGGTGCTCGAGCGAACGTTAGGGTTTGGCATTCCGCTCGAGTTGACTGTCGAGCAGATGTTGAGTGAACTCTCGAGTTGCACCCCACTCGAGCTGACTGTCGAGCGAGAGTCGAATGAACTCTCAAGTTGGGGCTTCACTCAAGCTGCAGAGATACCACTCGAGCGACCAGACTGAAGATGTACTTTTTCAACATGATTCAAGCCACTTCTCAACACTCAACAATGTCTCGTGTCACATCCGTACCAGTTCTAACAAAGTGTACCTGCGTCCAAGGGAAACAGAGGCATGCAATGCAACACTTCCGATGTTTTGCAGATTGCAACGTGCAAAATCTCATCTTTCAGGGTAAGAATATCCTCATGGCGCGCATTCAGAAATGAGTCGTAAATTTTCTATTCATCCAAAAGCTAAAAGTTTAATTTGGATAATTACAAGAATTGAATGATCGTATACTCACAGTTCCTGGGGTGATACTACCTCTATTTGTGTGTAATAAAACACTTTTTCTGGGAAGAAATATATTTATAAATCTTATTTTTTATACAGAAACTTTTCATAATAGTTATGTTAAACAATGATTGGTGTTTTGACTTTTTTTTTAAGTTGTAATGAATTACAACTTAAAGCTCTTCCACGAATTAATTCGAGAATATAAGAATTGGATGAAACGTTTGACATTATTATAGGCTTCTGTAAATTATTGTAATGCATAAAATGAAAATTCAAAAAAAAAAAAAAAAATCATGATGGACACACATGATGGATCATGTGTTGTCAGCCGCTGTGATAGAACTCAATGAGACTCGTTCAAATTATTACCTCCGGCGCATCATGTCTTTCTTTTTGTCAAAACCTTCGGCGCAAAAGTATGAAATCGTGACCTTTTATACGCAATTGAGTTGGATGCCATAGGAATAGTATTGCCTACCACGTTAATGGGGGAAACTTCAACTACCAATAAGGAAGATGAAGGGTGGAAGACATTATGGGCATTGAAAGTTCAAGGGGTAGGGAAGAATTTTCTTTGGAACGTAGGAAATAATATATTTTTTTAAAATCTTTTTAAAAAACAAGTGATTGATGATCCTTTTTGCCCAATTTGTCAAAGGTTATTCATCATCATCCTTTATGGGTTTGTCATGCTGCCAGTGATGTGTTGGCCGTTGATATTAGTCCTGATCTATAAAAGTGGTCGAAGCTGAGTTTCTACAGGTGTGGGAGAAAATGATCTCTAGGCTGCACCAATATGAATTAGAATATTGGACTACAGTACTTGTCAGGGAATGATATGGCTTAAAAGAAATTTGTTGGTATTAATTGAAAACAAGTTTGGAATTGAGCCCTCAAGAGAAGGTACAAGCAGCAAGCGAAGCTCTAGATCAAGAATATCATGATGCACATGAGCAAATACACAAGAAAGAGCATAAAAAAGTGGTATCGACATAAGATGCTCTTTAAGCTCGTTTGGTTATGCAGTTCAGATGAGATGTTTTGTTGAAAATTGAATAAAATATTGTTATAATATAATTTTTTAATATAATTTTTATTTTGAGATTTGAAAAAGTTGAATTGTTTATTATATTTTGTGTGAGAGTTTAAAAAAGTTGTAATGATTATATGAGATGAGATAATATAAGATAGTTTAATTTTGTGTAACTAAACCAACCCTAAGACGGAGAAAACCCGATGCTAATTTTGTTAAAATAAATTGGGATGCTGCAATTGATAATTCGAGATTCAGAAGGTGAATTACTCTTTCACTCTGTGCACATAGAAGACATATTACTCATGCAGATATTGATGAATGTACTGCATGCATTATGGAGGGCCATGGAAGTTTGCTTGGATATGGGGTTTTCAAATGCCATCTTTGAAGGGGATGCCCAAACCATAATCAAGGACATTAATAATGATGCAGAAAACTAGCATGGACAAGTTATGGCCAAATAATTTCTGATATAAGATGTTTAATGAAGTCGACCTTGCTGGAAGATGTAATCATTCATAGAGAAGGTAATAGTAATACCATAGCTCACCAGTTTGGGAAGATTGGACTGCTTAAGATCAGCAAATCTGGATTGAGGAGGGACCTATATGATTGATTTTGATGAAATGAAATCTTATTGCCTAAAAAAATAGGAATAGTAGTGACTACGACCCCATGGAATTTTTGCATGGGGGGCTATGTGTGTGTGTGTGTATAGATATATATATTCTAGAATAATCAAGCAATCTCGGACACGCATTTCTCTATTGGGATTTTTGCATGGAGCTATTCTAGATGGACACGCGTTTTTCCATCGATTTTTCATGATAATTGATTATGTATTTTTTTTCTACCAAAAACAAGTTTTGATATAGTTTTATGGACTACCGAATGGTAGATGGGGAAGATATGAGCCAGACTCTCTCTCAATAACTGGGTCTTCATAATCAAATTGACATGGAACATGCACTTGTCGTAAACAATCACGAGGCGGTGAATGAGTGCTTCACTACAAATGACAGGACAGGTTTGTCAAAAATGGAATTGTGGGAAAGAAGAGATCAGAACTGTCAAGAGAGGAGAAGATTGAGTGAAAATGAAAGATTTTATTGCAATGTATCTCCTTGGTACTCATGAGAGGTATTTATATACAAGACTTGAGTTTAAATCCTCTGTTAACAAACTAACTACCTCTAACTAATTTGTAACTAATAGCTAAACAGTACTTACAATTCTAATAAGTTTTTCACCACACGTCCAAGTTCTTCTACTTCTACATATATATCATTTGTAATGGAACAAAAACAATGCCTCTATATTTTGACATGGAAAAAGGGATCATGAAGAATAACGTACACCATGCATGCATGGATATTGCTAATCATTGATAAATCATTTACAGTAATATTTAATTTACAAAACAAATCAAGCATTCTTGGTTACATATCCTAAAGCATCCTTGTAATTGTTCCACAAATCTGATACCATTGTCGACATCATTTCTGATAAGCCGTCCATAACCTGTGGTAGCACATCTACTTTCAACAACTCCTCAAAAGAACTTCTGGTTTGCTCCACAAGGCCTCCAATGGCCGATCCAGCAAAAGTAACTGATCCAGAGACACTGTTAACAAGAACATCAAACACACTGGAAATTAGAGTTTTTACGGCTTCTATTAGAAACTTTGAGAAATACTCCAAACAACCCTTGGTGACCTCCGCAACTTGATCTAGGGCAGCCTGGATGGCTTCTCCCAGCACTTTCAATGCTTGGATCGATAGCACCAAAAGGTTAGCGACAGTGGCGAAGAATAATTGAGCAACAAAGTTGGATAAAGGGATTATCGCCAAGAAAATGAATTTTAAAAGGAAAATCACCATTATTTGTACAGTACTCATGTAAAGCCTGCCGACCACAAGGAATTCACATCGATTGATACCAAAGCCCTTCAGATGCAAATCAATCAAGCTTGGATGACTCAACGTAGCCTCCCAGTCATCCTTGGGAACCTCTATGTCCCATTCCAATTCCCCCACCCGAGCCGAATAGAGAACCCCCACCTAACGGATACAATATCGGTACGATTGTCATTTTTATTTTTTTTTTTCAATACAAAACCCCTACGACATATATGTGTAAACAAAAAAAATTAAATATGAAGACTGATAGTCAATTTTTGTTATCTTGAAATACAGATGCGACCGCCCCCACGATGCCTACATCAAACCAAGAACAACCCAAATGTAGACGTGGGCCTACTAACTGTACTGAGATCGAGAAGTTGAGGAGGCACGAAAAAGTGCTTTGAAGATTAATAACAACGAAACAACACCGTGCTATGAGAACGCATCCATGTTCACGACACGAGTGACGTAAATAGTAAAACAACATTGCGACATGAGTTATGCGAGATGAACCGATGTGCTTTATACACAAAAGGACGAGTTGATCAACCGTGTGAGGGTAAGACAGTTGTCATTTCATTTTGAGGGTAAGGAAGAGGGCGTACAATACAAGATGATATTAACGTAATGTTCATCCATGTAGGGTGAAATTCATGTTGGATTGGGATTGGGAGAATCATAGATTGACTGTCTTGAAGTAGTTGCGTAAGCGGTTCAATGCATTCCGTCACGAATTACGCAAAAAATATTTATCATACAAAAGTCACAAAGAAGCATTGGCTTCTGGGAGTACCACGGTCGACTTGCATGTCTGGGTTAAGTTATGTGAGAGGTGAGGAAGCGACAAAGTCAAGGTATATATTGGTTATTTAAATTAAAAAAAATTAAAAAAAAATTAACAAGTCATTTCTTAGTTTGTTTATTATGCAGTTTGTGTAAACTAACATTGGATTTTAATGGCAGAAAATCTCAAGACAAAATAGGGAGAATAGAAAGAGGTTAACCATTAACCACACAGCAAGCCGCAAATCCTTTGTTAGGATACTAGAGGAGAAGATATAATCTTTCAATTGATTTCTGCTATAACTTGTATGGTCAGAACCCATTCTCTCATAACCTTGGTTAGAATCCATTTGTTGCATTTATATTGGTCCACTAATTTCAATAGACGTTTGAAAGGATGCTCATAATATGAAGAATCATATTGGTTAAGGTCATCTCTAGTTTGATAACGCATAAAAGGTTGTTTCCTATAAAAATAGAAACATAGTTGGTACAGTTTTGAGATCTAATCGTATACAAGTTAATTGTTAACGTATAAATACTTAGAATGTGGGATAATAGAGTTCGGGAAAACTTATTTAACATACGACATAATAATTAGTTAGAAGGACCTCGTATATAGAATGGGAGAATTAGTTTGTGAGGATGATGCATGGCAGTGCTATAATTGCATTTGTGGAGTGCATTGTTTAGAAATGTACATGTCGACTCATTTGCATCGTAAGGTATGAAGGTCTTTAGTTTCATATTGATGTGTTTGTGTGGTTGTACCATATGGGTTTTTTTTTATATGATTCTGATTGAACAAATTTTCCATATAATCATGTTTTTGATTGAACATATACCTATACAAATTCCACACACTTGTAGCAGGCTATGAATGTGAATTTGGTGGAGTTCTATAAGAAGACTCGCTGGTCAAAGAAGAACGGTAAATTTGTCACCTCAACCACTGAGGACACTTATGTGAATACGATCTTTATGTTAGGCTATTTGCTACACGAAAGGATGGTTCAATTACTTTATATTTGAAAGTGATTTATTCATGAGTCATCACAAGACTTAACAATAACCATTGAAATTTTCCACGTGCAGAAGGAGATGGTTGGCAAGATATATGGTCTAGAGCTTGAACAACGCACCGATGGGGCAGCAACGAGTATATTTAGGGAGGTACTCGGTCATAGACCAGAATACACAAGGGGGCTATAAGAGATGGTAATCCTAGAGTCGACAAGACAACGGGACTGTGAACGAGAAAAAGAGTACCTTGCCTTAATTGAAAAACACAAGAAAGATGCCAACAATTACAAGATGCAGCTTGATGAAATGAGGGATGAAATGCAAGTACTTCGTGAGAGGCAAAATGAAACTGATAAGATGTTGAAGACATTTTTTGAAAATTTCCCTTCTTTAACTGGGTCTCTCTAGTCTCGTGGAGAGACATAGTGAACTACCTTTAGAAATCATGGAATAGCTTTTTTGTATATTTTGGGCACTTTTTGGTAGTGGGAGATGGTGGGTGGCCAAGATATAAATATAAATATATATATTTTCACACACACACATATCTATATGAATAAGAAGGTTGTCTACTTTTGTATTGTGGGAGACTTTGAGCAGCTAGGGGATTTTTTGGGCTTGACTATACAAAAGTTTGGTCATATCCTGATGAGTAGTTCCAATTATCTAGAAAGCTATTGGGTAAGGATATGATTGGCGTGGGCTTAAAAGAATTGCAGCACCTTGAACAACAATTAAGTGAACGATTATTGTCAATGCAGGAGATGAAGGTTCTATAGAAGTTTTGTAATCCTTTGATTCTTTCTCCTTGATTTTATTTTACACATTAATTTTTATTCAAACATCATATTTTGTGGTTATAATTAATATTTATTTTTCTGAGAATCTGACAGGCCTTAACAAACCGTTCATTCAATTCAGGAAAAATTATTGATGAAGCAGCTACAATCTAGAATGTAATTCTACATATGTGTGTGGGCATTTTCATTCATCGATAAAAGCTGTTCTCATGCTAATTAAAGTTGGTGTACTGTTCTTTTGAATGATATGCTGAACATTGATGCCTAGGCTTTAATTAATGCTAGCTTGGACAATTTATGAGAGACAAAAAATTAAGGCTGCTAAAAAAACTCACTTTTGAATTTTATAGAAAAGTAAAGAAAAAAAAAATATTTGGCTCATCGTTAATATTTTAATGGGGCAGTGTTTTTGAATTCTGAGAATCACATATTCTGAATGCATTGATGTAAAAACTGCAGTTGCTACTTCCATACCTTGTGTCATTTGGCATATCCATGTGGATTTGATGACAACATTTTATAATCTGATTGGTAGGGATGCTAGCAAAAGTCCACCCCAATAGTATCAACTGTTTTCTTCAATATCATTAGTAGTTGAAGTTTTGCATTAATAGGCTTTAGTTATCTTTGAGATTCCTTCATGAGGGTGTACCATATTTTCTTTTTACATAAAACGATCTAGAAGCTCGAGATTAAAGGATGTGGTGCAGCATTTTTTAAAGTTATTTGTTGCAAGATCTTTTAATTAAGTCTTGAGCTTTTCTGTCATTTTCTATTAGCTACTTCCCTAAGGCATCTGGAAGAGCTTCAGTACTTTTGGTATAATTTGGCTGATATACTCTCTTTGGGTTGTTGATTGTAAGCAACTTTCACATTCAATGTCCCATCGCCAAATCAATATAGGTGAGCCAGTTTTTGATTATCCATGTATGGATGGAACATTTCTCTTTATAAAGGATGGAACATTTCTCTTTAAAGGTTGAAAAATATTTAGAATTTATGTACATACAAAAGAGATGCATCCCTCATGGATGTGTGAGCTTTCTTGCTCAATTAATATCTATTAACAAACTTTTCTATATAGCAACAACCTGTTATGGCTCAGTATCATTGGGTTTTCCGAGATGGTGGTATCCAGCAAATCCTCCCCCGATAGGTGGCACTACAGAGAAAAATATAGACATTCAATGAAAATGCTTCATATTAACAATATAATACTTTGAAGTTCGCTATCATATATAATAAATGTCAATATATTTTCTTTGAGTTAGATATAAGGGCAAAGCTTGACCAGTACCTTCTACTTGATCTTGGTATCATGCATTGCTAACGTTCTTTGAATCGGTGCACACTTTTTCTATATTTTTCTGAAAATGGATTGCTTCATCAACAATTGGAGCATTGAGAGAGAGTATAAAAAATCAGTAACATTCTTTATTTTTGTGCATTATGATCTTCTGCACGGTATAAAAGTCGGCCATACTCGAAAAATATTTCATGTGTTCTGCAACTAACACCCATTGAGGTACAGAAGAATTATCAGCAAGTTAAGAGTGGAATTTGTTATGCTCAATGTCTTCCTGTTGATATTTTTGTATGCCTTTTCTTAGATGTTAACCGACTTGTTGTCTAATCATATGCCATTACTTTTCCAATATTAATGTGATGATGATCAGCTAGGAAGTAACAGACGAGCCAGAACTGACTATAAATGTGATAATATCACTGGCGGTAACGCAACCTCCATCATCACAACGATCCTCAATGTGGGTTCTTAATTATTATTGCAGATTTATACTTGGCTCATGCATGAATATATCTTTAGCTGTTCGTACACATTTTTGCCATTGTACGTGGTGTCCTTAATGTTTGAGTCCTGTAGTGTTCTGATAATTTATTGTTTTGAAGATTTCTGGTGCATACTTTCACTGCAGTTCATTTGATATCCACATTCAGGAATTGTCCATACCTTCTCATTGAGCAGAAGAGTCTTTTCCTCTACACACAACTCCCAAACAACAAATGTTAAAGACCAAAAACTTGCTCTTTTTACAAGAATCTTACAGCACTGCTGGAACATAAGTACATTTTTTGCTACTTACAAAAGAAGTAAAAAATAGAAAGTACTTTCTTTACTTTATTTATTCATTAACATTGTCCCGTGTATCAATCAAAGTTGTGAATTTCATTTTGTACTGGCTGGTACGGACGAAATATGCCGTACCGGTCGGGTAGTCGGTGAATAGAAGACCCTTGTTTCGTACTGAGCAAAATTTCGGCCGTATCGGCCAATATACAGATTTCGGCCTTTATTTTTTATTTCTTCAAACTGTAGGCTCATTTTTGGACTCCCCAATTCAGATCAGACTATTTATAATTTATATATATTTATTCACATATAGACTATTATTTTGGAATATAATTTTTATATATATTCATATATAGACTATTCTGAAATGATATTCAAAACATTGGTATCAATACTAGAATATGGTTTTATTTGATGTAAATTTTGTTTCACCTGCAAAGAGTATTAGTGGTGGGAGTTGGAGGAGCATTAGGGTTTGCCACAATTCAACTTTCAGTAGCTGCAGGGTGTCATGTTATGGCTACTTGTGGAAGTCAAAGTATTGGTCGAGTATTGGCAGCTGGTGAGGAGCAGGCAGTTGACTACACTACTGAGGTCATCTCTCCTCAGATACAGCTACTCCAGCTAGATCTTGGGGACAAAGACTAATTTTTCTCTTCTTCAACTTACAGGACCTTGAATTGGCAATAAAAGGGAAGTTTGATGCTGTTTTGGACACCATTGGTGCACCAGAGACAGAAAAAATAAGTATCAACTTTTTGAAGAAAGGTGGACACTATATGACGCTTCAGGTATGAGATAGTTGTATGATCTTTTCTAAAGATTTTTTGTATGGGTCTTTCGTGAATGCTACCACATAGCCATTAAAGTTTTTAGCCTCTTTCATTGTAGGCTGATAGGTATGGGATACCAATTGGACTTCCTTTAGCCACAACTATTTTATTGTTAGAATTCATCCAATCTTGATGGAATTACAATTATAAGAATCCATCCAATCCTGATAGATTTTTGGATAATAATCTCAAAACGCACCAAATAATGAATCCAACTCTAGGGCATGCAGAAAAATGATTGTTCAAATATGGGTTTTAACCCTTTCTGAGACTAATTTTTTGCAGCTTTGATGGCTCTGAATGCAAAGGGATCAGTTTAATCTTCTTAATAACACAAAGTATTTCTGATTATGGTACTGTAAAAGGGTGGGGTATAATTTGATCTCAGCCTCCAAAATTTTCTGCTTGTGAAAAGTTAAGATCATTGCACTGAAATATTTTTATAAGAATACACAGTAGTAACGTTTATTTTGTTGTAACAGTTTTTTTTATGTATCACTGCGAGATTGGAGTTTGAGAGATCAAAATATCAAATACGCTTTAATGAAAGTGTAAGGCATTGATGCAGTCGTGTTGAAGCTAGTCTACCCACCTCTCATGCCTAGGTGCATATTGTTATAGCTGACTAGATATAATGTTTAAAGATAGAGGAGCAGGACAGTTGACAAATTTGAATGAATATGCACATTTTCAGATAATGTTTAGAAGCATAATGTGTTCTCAATATTTAGTAGTTAAGTTGTAGATTTTGGGTTCCAATTGGTCCACCCCAATGTATAGCCCTTAACTACATCGATGTGGATTCCCAACTAAGTTTGTATGAATGAATGAATGTCTTTGATTTATTAAATTAGATGAAAATGGTGCTCAAAGATTTGATCATACATGTTCATCAGTGCATATAATGAAAGTTCAAGGGTTTTCCTTTATGTTTCCTATTTCTAAGTACTTAATATTGGGTGTTGGATAAACACTATAAAGTGTTATATAGCAATAGATATGAAAGAAGTCAGTTTATGTGGTCGTTTCATGTAGGTGAAAAAGGATTGAAAATTAACACATAATCTTATGACTGAAAAGTGTTCCACAATGAATGATGAAACAATATTATTTTACATGACTTAATTAAGTGCATTTTATTTTATTAAAACATAATTTATTTATTATTTCAGGTCAGTCACTAAATAATTTAGTGACTGACCTAAAATAAGTAATTTTGGAAGAAAGCAAACTCATTTCCAAAATGAGAATCAAAAGAATTTGGAAGTAAGTTGCTTCCATTGTGGCAAATAAGGACATTACAAAAGAGAATGTCGTTTTATTAAAAAGAAAAGACAAGACTCTGGTTCTAGAGAAAATCTTGAGGCTATGATCTCCGAGACCAACACTCTTGAAGGAGATAACTCCAGTGGATTGACTCAAGAGTAATAAGGCATGTCTATAAAGGCATGAGCCTGTTCAAGACGTACGAGCCAATGGAAGATGGCCATGATCTGTACATGGGGAACTCATCCACTATTGTAGTTAAAGGCAAAGGGACAATAAAAATGGAGTTTACCTCCGGAAAAGTTTTTACTCTCAAAGATGTGTATCATCTACCGTCAGTTAGAAAGAATCTTGTATCTGGTAGTCTTCTAAATAAGTATGAGTTTAAATTGATTTTTGAGTCAGATAAATTTGTGCTGACCAAAAATGGTAATCTCGTGGAGAAGGGATATCTCAATGAAGACATGTTCAAACTTAATATTAATAATTAAGTTAATATTTTACTTAATTTATATTATTTGTGACATTGTTGTTTAGAACACATTAATGCTAGAAGCCTAGAAATGATATGTTTTAATTTATGAATATGCATGCAAAAAAAAAAAAAAAAAAAAGTGACTTATATATATGATTTTTTCTATATATTGTTATGTTTATATAATGCATTCAAAGAACCAAGTTAATTGAATAGTTGTACAAAGCATTTTATGGTATTTGAGAAATATCATGGATTATGGTATTGAGTACAACATATTTACTTCGGTTATAGAAGGAGGTTTCCTTCGATTGTAAAAGGAATATAGATGCCAGTTGAGAACTGAGCATGATGATCAAATCAACCAATGGGTGGATATTTACCCTTGGTGGAGGAGTAATCTCCTGAAATGAAAGAAGCAAGCATGCATAACTTACTCAACCATGAAGACTAAGTTTATAGCATTGGCTTCTTGTAGCAAAGAGGTAGAGTGGCTAATAAATTATTGATAGAGATCTCGAATTTGATAAAAATCAATACCACCAATATCTTTGCATTGTGGCAGTCAGACTATATTGTCACAGGCCTAAGCTATATATATATAGTGTCAAGTCTAGGCATATTAAGACAATTACTCACAGATGGAGTAATTACAATTGATTTTACGAGATATTGCCGAAACTGGCATATCCATTAACTTAAGAACTTGGAAGAGATTTGATGTGGGACATCAAAGGGATGGGTTTAAAGCCAAAATAATAAAATCACCAATAATGGAAACTCAATTCAACTCAACTCAACTCTTGAACATATCATGACTTGAGTTCAATGAGCAAAGTAAATTATATGTTCGTGGTTTGCAAGCACTATGATATTAAAATTAGTTTTCAAACTAATTTACCATCCAAAGGTTTTAGGTGCTTGGTACTGTAATGAAAATGAGAGACTAAACAATAAGCTCTTAATAAACTTATAACATGGTTATGTTAAAGTGTTTAGTTACATGACACTTTTGATAAGTCTACCTATATGAGTGTCGGAGTTAGTGTCGCCTCCTATGAGAATTAGGCTTCTCTAGAGCTCTCATGAAATCAGGATATAGACACAAGGCTAATCCACATGTCGACTTTTATGAACTACCCAAAGAGAAGAAAATTTATATGTGAGATAGATCTAGCAAATCGTATAGAATCGCTAGTTCAAAGCATGTCTACTATGCCATTCTAGTTAGCTTTGATGTATTTTCACTATGTGAATGTTCAAGTCCATAAAATACATTCATTTATATATAAGCTCTCCTATTCTAACCAGGATATATTTTGAAAATGGTGGGAGATTGTTGTAAATATTTAAAAAAAATATATTTTATATTTATAATTAATAATATTTTGGGGTTGATTTTGAAAGTTGTGAATTATTTCAGTAAGAGAGAAATTAAGGGGAGTTTATAAGCTATTGCTTATGGTTATAATAAATTGGGCCCTTATGTATAACACAAGTCATTCACTGGCTTAGTGGTGTTGATGGCTTTGGCTAACCAAAGACAAGGGTCCAAACCACACCCTTCACTGGCCGACTTTAGACACTCAAAAACATGCAGATCTCGAGGTGGAAACTATGGTTAGAGATTTGTACTCTCTGCAAGAGCAACCTTGGTCAAAACCAGGCCAAGGTGGTGATTAGTGAGTGGATTGAGCGCCTAACTTTGAATATAATCACTAAAGTTATTGCGGGAAGGAGATATTTTGTCAACTCCAATGGTGGAAATGATGCAGAGGCACGGCGTGTGGAGAAAATTATCAAGGAATTCATGTATGTATCTAGGGTTCCTGTCATTTCAGATCTGATTCCATTTCTGGGATGGGTTGAGTGCAAGGCTAAGTGAAATCTATGAAGTGTATTGCAAGGGAACTGGACTCTCTACTTGGAACTTGGGTTAAAGAACATACCATGAGGAGGCAAGAGAGTGAGCCAAGCGAATAGCTGGACTTCATCGATCATGTCATGCTATATGCAATTGAGGACATGAACTCCATGTTTGGTCATACGCGTGAAACCATTATCAAGGCAACAACATTGGTATGTTTAGTAGCATCGGTATGCAAACACTCAGCAATCTGCATTACATTTATGTTAGGCCAAACACCCCATTCAACTACACATACATGGTTTTATTTACCGATACACTACCCTAACAAGTACATATAAGATCTAACAACTCTCAGGATATTAGATCCACTCTCAAGGCTCCACAATGATCTTCCCAGTAGCATGGCAATCAACGCACTTAGCCCACGCATCTTCAGCCTTGCTCAGGGAATGCCTTGAGTCAATTGCAGTCTTAAGTTTACCTTCCTTCACTAACTTCACAAGATCATCCAGGCTCTCAGTATTGACAGTTGCAAACATCGGCAAAAGCTGCTTTTTGGAGAAGGTGACTTTCTTTAGAGCAAAAGTCAGTAAAGCACTTGAGGTGGGACTTAAATCAAAGACCTTTCCATTTGGACTCAGATTGGGATCAAAAGTTGACCAAGGAATGCCTGTTGCACAGTGGATCACAAAATCATACTTTCGACCAGATGGGCTCTTCAGAGCCGCCCCATCTGGGGTCTTGTAGTCGAGAACCTCATCAGCCCCTAAGTGCTTGACAAAGTCAAGGTTGCGGGCCCCACAAGTGGCCGTTACATGTGTGTTTCCAAGCTTTGCCAGCTGAACCGCGTAGTGACCCACACCACTTGAGGCGGCAGTGACTAGAATGTTTACCTGCCGGCCACTTCTGTCAAGCTTGATCCCAGCAGATTGGGTGAGAACCTGGAGAGCTGTTATACCAGCTATAGGTAAGCCAGCACCATCAGCTGCTGAGACTTCGGGTGGCCTAGAAACTGTCAGCCTCTCCTTAGCCACAGCAAACTCAGCTAGTCCACCTCCATACTGTCGAGTAATAACACAACAACAGACAAAATGGGGTTTTAGAAATAACTCAATTCTGAGTATTATCACAGCTGGAATGGATCTGTAGTTGCTACATACAATTGTCCTACCTCATCAAAAAATCATGCCACGCCATATCTATAGCAAGGATAGAATATAAAATAAGGACAATGATGAGCGCTGCTTGGAAAGTGCTGGATAAGCACTATATGTATCCTAAGCTCAGAAGTAGCTTCTAAAATGGATATATTCGAGGAATGCCTGGGCCAACTTACATTACAAACCAGAGTCACCAGAATGTGCTACTTACCTAGTGAACTAATCAAGGATCACTTGTTTCTAAATTTGGTCAGAGTTTCATTCTGGTCCACTAATTTAATAACTCACACCTGCGGTATCTCACATTAGCACCATTGATAAAAGTTGCTGTTTTTTTCCAGCAGTATGCATATCCAACACTTAATTTGCCATGCCACCACATCATTATTGTTTTTTTCCTATGTACCATGTCAAAGTCATGTGGTACCAAGTGGGAAATGCTCCACAATCATTAAACAAAATAACAGGATGGAAGGAATTTCTAAATATCACAAAGGTCTTGATTCTGTTAAGAGTTATCCAAACTTCTGGGGAGGGGAGGGAGGGGGCGGGGGAAGCTATTAAGTACATCTGATTTCCACAGAAGTTGGAGAAGAGGAAGAAAAAAAACTCCGTTTTAAACTTATTCGTTGTCATCAATCATACAAACACAGAGCATGAGGAACATCCAAGTTAATAGCAGGAAAGTATAAAACTGAAGGAATAACAATTAATACTCACAGAAAAGTAAAGCGAAGCTATGACTTTGTCCCCAGCTTTGAAACTTTTGACCCCTGCTCCAGCCTCTATGACCTCTCCTGCCACATCCAGACCTATTCTGACAAAGAATATGATCAGCAAGAAAGGGAAAAATGACACTTCCCAAAAGTTTGCAACAAGCAACCATCCACAAAAAACTCAATTCAATAGCATCATTGAATTATATATTTGCACGTTGATGTAGGCATATTAAATATATATATATATATTAAAATTCTTTCTTAGGTGAAATAAGGCATCACATAAAGTTTCGTTAATAGAAGCAAAGAACAATGAAGAATTACCAGGTATGTAAGGGAACTTGCGAGGTAAGAAAGGCCGGATTTTGCCTTTCTGAATTTTCCAATCCACTGCATTTAGACTAGTTGCTTCCAGTTTTAGCAAGAGCTCATCCTCTTTTGGAGTGGGAACTGGAACCTCAACATGCTACAACAAAAATGAAAGTTATGTTTCTTTATAATAATTTGTGAAGCAGATACAAAGTTTCTACTATAATGTCAATTACTTTTGACATTATAGCTTTGTAATAAAAGAAGCAAATGCAAAAGAAAATCCCAAATTATACAATGTTAGCAACCCAAAACGCATGGGCGATTCAGATTTGCAGTGCAAACAGTGTGAGAAATGAAACATTAGAAAGCATGAAGGAAACAACGAACAAAGCTGCAAGAAAGATCAATTGTATCATGGGCAATCAGTTTCTGTGTTGTTCTCTCGAAAAGAAGATTTTTTTCCCTTTCACCAATGTATCAACCATCACAATCTCGAATATCAAAGCTGCTTCAACGATTTTGAAGAGTATTGCAATTCTAGCAAGCCTGTACCTCAAACAAGTTTTATCTGGACAGTTCAGAAAGTAACAAGTTTTATCATATCTCAAATGGAGAGGATTTATCTCAAAACACTTTCTTTTATCACCAAGTAAAAAGTAAATAAACTGTCAGGATCCCATGTGTGGCTTTAGAATTTCTCAATTAAGATTTCCGATATATTTTATTAAACTGATCTTGTAAAGCTGCCGCCTTGTATATTTATCATTTGAATAAAATTATCTACATGAGCTTCGTGAATAGGCATGTTGCCGAATTACGTAAATCTCGTGAAGTGTGTGATTGATTCTATTTTTATTTTACTTCTCTCTTATAATTCCTAACACTAATCACAATATTATTTCCTTTTGTTTTAAACATACAAGATAGTAGGTATAGAAGCTCCATCACTGCAATAACCAAACTACACAATTGCTTTACTTCCAAAATCATTATTTTTAAACTTGACAACCCAAATTAATTGTAAGTTTCAAATGAAAACTTTCAAAACAAGAACTGTAGTTTCACTTAATTACTAAGATGTTGAAGAGAGAACAAAAATGGGTCGGCTCTACACTTCCTAATTCATCGCCAAAATATTTTGATCTCAAACTCCAACTGTATGACACGAGCGAAAGGGATTTGGAACGAAAACAAAAACATAAAATTGGATAGAAATGGGTCTTCAATCCAGACCGCAGGTAACATAGAGAAACAAAGACGAATATAAATATGAAAATAACCTTCAAACCAGCAGCTCCTCCCCCATAGCCACAGTATTGAACCGCTTTCATAAGCTTTCCTGCCATACTCACGGATGAAAGCTTTGACGGTATTCGTGTCCCTTTGTGTGTCTCTGTACACTTAGATATATAGTTAGCGAGAGAGAGAGAGAGAGAGAGAGAGAGAGAGAGAGAGAGAGAGAGAGAGAGAGAGAGAGAGAGAGAGAGAGAGAGAGAGAGAGAGAGGATGTAAATATATAGGACGAGAAAACTTGGAGAGTGGGCGGAACAGAGGCATCATTTCTCCGTTAATCCATTCAAATTTACTTGAAGATGACAGAGATTTACTTGAAAGTTTTTACTCATGGTCCAACCTCAACGTCACATCCGTACCAGTTCTAACAAAGTGTATCTGCAGCCAAGGGAAACAGAAGCATGCAATGCAAAACTTCCGATGTTTTGCAGGTTGCAACTTGCAACGCATATAGGACTCACAGGGCAAGAATATTCTCATGGTGCATTCATAAATAAGCATTCACAATATCTTCTCTGTCCTATTTTTTAAAATACATCATCAAAATTTATTTTTTTTATTTTATATACTAACTTTTATAATATATCATATATTAACTTATCTCATTTTTCTCTATATCATTTAAATATTTATTTTTTAATATTTTTTGTTCATTTCAAATATTATATTATCTATACATCATATATTTTGATATTTATAATATTTTTCATATATAATTTAATATTTTAAATTACTTAAAACATTGACTAAAACAATAAAAAAATATCTATTTTTATTTTATTATTAACATCAAAATTTCCACATGCATAAAAGTCGAAGACGATATAAACGGAGGGCTGGAGAGTACATGAGAGACGAGAGTACTGGTGGTTGTGCAAAAGTGATAAATGGCTAACATGAAAATAAGATAAAAAGAAATGAGAATAAAATGATAGAGAAATAATAAAAACCTATTTAGAGGAATGAACAATAACCGTTACATGTAGCGAATTTACTGTAACTGAATGGAAAATAGAAATAAAATAGATGATTTATTGGAAAAGACCTTTGACTATCTTTTTTTATATTTTACAGAAATTGTATTTTACAAAATTCGTTAATGCTCTAAGTCTAGTAAAGTATCTATTCATCCAAAAGCTAAAAGTTTTAATTTGGATAATTAAAGAAAGAAAGAGCAATGCTATATATATTTACACTTTTATTTATAAAACTCGTTTTGTTAGTTTATTTTTTAAAATTTAAAATTTAAAATTTATGATTTTTAACCTATGATAAAATAATTTTTTTGTAAGTTTTTTTTAGATATATTTAATATTTTCCTTATAATAATTGAATGGTCATGTTAATTATTACTCAGTTCTTGGTGTTATATTACATCGATTTGAGTGTAATAAAACACTTTTTTTTCGAAGAAATATATTTATAACTCTTTTTTTTTTTTTTTTT
>QEOT01001851.1:29378-60308 GCA_003123785.1 Pterocarya stenoptera
GGGGGGGGGGGGGGACCAAACAAACAGAATAAATAAAACCAAAAGAAAAGGAAAAAAATAAAATTTAAAAAGTTGCATACCAGGATATTTATTGAAGTCTAGAATATGAGGTGTTTCCGTATGATAGTCAGCAACCATCTCACAAAAATGATTTGCTATGTCAAACGCAACAGGATTATAACTTGCATACTCATAATCTTGATAATGAGAATCGAATTAAAATCAATTATTGTAATAAATTATTTGAGCAGTTGGGAAAGAATATCATTAATTACATGAAAATTTTAACCAAATAGTTAAGTTCCATATTGAATAAAATCGCTTCACCATCCATATATAAAGGTGATGAAATATTTTGCGTTGTATTAACTTTAGAGAATTTCAACATCAATACACATCAAAACAAAAGTTGAATTTTGACCAGTCAAACCTCAAGAATCATTTCACATTGCACCCCTAATTTGACCTCTTGTACAGTTTTCTAAATAGGACTTGAATATGGAAAACTAAAAAAATAAAGTCTCTTCGTATTCTTCAGATTCTCACCTCTTTAGTCTTTAATCAAGATTGGGTATAGGGCCAGTAGGCATTGAATTTGACGCCTTCATAGAATCAACAAAGTTCGGGTCCCCAATAAGTTCTATCCATAAAAGTTTAAAACAAAACAAGTTAAATAAAATTATAGCACATAGAAGATAAACCAAAATAAATCACAAAAGATATCAAAGATAATTTATTACATACGCATATCCAGCTGCTTCTCAAATTCCTCCACTTCATCCATTAAAGTCCTAAGGCTTATTGGAGTAGAAGAAGAACGAAGCCAGTTTTGTGCACATATGAGACCTACAACACTCATTGGATTTAAACTACTTCAGAAAGGGTCAAGTACATGACCCGTAGTGCTAAATGTAGATTCAAAGGCCACAGTATATACCGGTATTGCAAGTACATCGCGTGCAACCTTTGAAAGTAAGCGATATCTAGCTGAATTCACCTTCCACCAAATTAAAAGGTCAAAATTATCATCTTGATCCTCACATCTTTCAGCCAGATATCTATCAACCTCTGACTTACTTTCTGAACTGTCTTCTGACTATAACTGTTGCTTCAATTGGGCCATCAAATGTGCCTTTCTACTCATATTCTTGTCAGCTCCAGGAGATACATCTTCATGTGGGGAACTTGTGCATTATCATGTGTATACATTTATCCCAACCCAAAATCAAGATATTCCATCTTGTAGCGAGGATCAAGAAGAACACTAACATAGAGCAACATATTCTGATTTTTCAAGTTCTCCCAATATTTATCAAACTTTCTCTTCATATTTATGGTCATTAATCCCACAACGGGATTTCGTTCTTCACACTCCATGTTAATGGCATTTTTAATAGTAACCAACTCCGAAAAAAAAGCATTACAAGTTACATATTCACCCCTTGAGAAGCGTAAAGTTGCATCATGAAATAATTGAAAAAACCTCACAAACAACTTTACATTCTCCCAATTGGATGCATTGGGAGGTCCTAACTTCTTTGACTTTCTCCTATTCGCCACATGGTCCACATCTTCATTATCGACATCGACATCGTCATCTTCGTCATCTCCAATACTATCAAGGAAGTACGGATCTTCTTCCTCCAACTAATCAAAAGCCATTCTAAATTTGGAAGCTCTCTCCAACATAAGATAGGTGGAGTTCCACCTAATCGGTACATCTAGGCAAACTTGACTTTTGGATTGAATATCTTCCAACCCCACACATTTTTTAAATATACTCCACCTTTGAGGGGAGGATTTAACATACTTCACCACACCCCTCACCTTCGCAATAGACTCATCATATTCTTTCAACCCCTCACGAACAATTAAGTTCAAAATGTGGCCACAACATCGAATATGCAATAATTCATATTCCAAAACCGTGTCTCTCCTATACTTGGTTTTCTTTTTCAAAAAAGAAACTGCCACATTATTAGAACTTGCATTATCAAGAGTGAGTGCAAGAAATTTTGGTCGCCCCCAATCAATCAAACACATCTTTATACCCTTACCAAGTGTATCACCCTTATGATTTTCAACCAAACAAAAGGAAAGAATCCTCTTGTGTAACTTCCAGTCATCATCAATAAAATGTGTTGTGAGACACATATAATTTAGATTTTGCACGGATGTCCATGTATCCATGGTGAGGAAAATTCCCTGCCCTCGAAGAGCATTTCTCAACTTTTGTTTTTCCTTCAAAAACAAATTAAAACAATCCTTTGCAACCGTCATACGGGACGGAATCCCTACCCACTTAGGGCAAACCACAAGCATAAACTTCATGAAACCCTTCCTTTCAGCATGCCTAAAGGGCAACTCATCAAGAATAATCATCTCTGCTAAGGCTTGTCGACAAGCCTCAACACTAAATGCAATAGGCACAAGTCCCCCACTAACACTACAACTTCCTCTCTCCACCTTCCAACCTAGAGTCGTCTGAGATTTATCCATCTTCTTAAACAGAGATTTCTTACATTGATTCTCAATGTGATTCTTCATGTTTTTCTTACCATTGGTCTTCGTATCACATGCATATGAAGCATCACAAGAATGACATGCAGCCCTAGGTTTACTTGGATCACCTTTTGGTATGATTGTAAAGTGATCCCAAACAACAGACCTAACTCTACCTCTTTGTGACCCACCAACTGATTTATCACTTACATTGGATGGGGGTGGGGGTGGAGGCATGTCTTGTGTTGACTCTTGCACATTATTTGTAGAAGACTCCATCTATAAAAAGAACAAAAGGACAAGTGGACAAAAGAATTAGATAACAAACATTAATTCATGTACAGTAGCCAAAAAAATAAATGTAACAAAATAGTGAATATTGAATATACAGCAGCCAAAAAAACACATGCCTTAATCAACATTGAATATACTTATATACAGCATATGCCTTTCAGTTTCAGTTTTAAAACATATGCCTTTCAGTTTTAAAACATATGCCTTAATCAATATTGAATAATGAATATACAGCAGCCAAAAAAACAAATGAAACAAAAATACAAATGTATATATTGCTTTGTTTTCGGCTATGGCTTACATAAATAAGGAAAATGCTAGTCTTCCTGGGGCTCCTTTTAATAATGTTGTTGTGAATTGGGTTTAAATATTTAAGAATGTTAAAAAATGTATATGAAAAAAAATTAAAATAAAAACATAAAACAAAAAGATCAAAATTTATGGTTCTATTTCCAATAAAATGAAAAGGTTAAAAAGTCCATAATGGATTCAGATCACAACATATTCCAGAAGATCAACATGATGCTTATCAGAGATTCGGAATGTATATATATAGCTGAACTGCCAACTACACAAAACCCAAAGTTCACCTATAAACAAATTAACTAGCTCCAATTTCGATTATATATATAATCCATTAAGATAAATTATAATGGATCAAGAATCAAGATCATCATCTCGTTTCCCAGCTGCACATTTTTCTTTCTCCCTATCCCAGGCTAATGCATGTGAAGCCATATATATAATGTTGAATACACTGAAAGTATTGAGAATTTCTCTTGTGAAGTTAATCATCTATAAAAATCAGATGCTCTCATTAAGAATAAATACACCCAATTTAAAACCCTAGCCAACACAATACCATTGCCATCTACACACACACACACAAGAGAGAGAGAGAGAGAGAGAGAGAGAGAGAGAGAGAGCTGGTTGCCTGTTGCGATGGAGGGGACAGAGCCAATGGAGGGGAATCGCGGCGCTTAGGGTTCGCGGGAGGNAACCGAAGATGAAAGGTAAAATTCCCAGAAACGGTGCCGTTTTAGCAAACTAAAATTGAAAAAATTTAACTGTGCAACCCAGTTATTTTTATTCCCTGCAGTGACTAAAACGGCGTCGTTTGGGTCCAAAACAGACCTAAACGGTGCCGTCTCTGGGAAGGGAGACTGCAGCTCACATGGGACTATGTTACTATGGGAGTTTTGTTGTGATTCTTTTATCTTTTTGGTATATAAATTAATGCAAAAAATTATTTAGTTTAGTAAAATTAAAATTAAATAAACTATTTAATGTGGATTATTTAATTAACTCATTAAAAAAATTAATGATAATTATTTATATGATGTTAAATGTTAATTGCTAACACATTAAAGAATAGTATTATACTATTAGTACTACATTAAAGAATATATTAATACATTTTAAGTAAATAGTAAATATAATTATATATATAATTATAGACTTATAGTGATTAGTTATTATGAATCATGATTAGTATAACTATATAATAGTATAATAGTATTAGTATAAAGTATTAGACTATTAGTAATCCACTTTAACTCTATATAGAAATTACGATATAAATCACTATAGTATTAGTTATACTAATACTCTAATACTATATCATTGTATGATGTTATTAACTATAGTGATATGGTAATAGTAATAGTAATACTAATATTTATACTAATACTAATACTAATGTAGACTATAGTTACAAGTTATAACTTATACGTATACTAAATCACTATAACTTATACCTATACTAAATCACTATAACTTAGACTAATATATAATATAGTTATAATAATCACTATAATATAGTATAACTAATATAACAACTAATATAACTATTAGTATAACTATATAATAGTATTAGTATAAAGTATTAGACTATTAGTAATCCACTTTAAGTCTATATATAAATTACTATATAAATCACTATAGTATTAGTTATACTAATACTCTAATACTATATCATTGTATGATATTATTAACTATTGTGATATAGTAATAGTAATAGTAATACTAATATTTATACTAATACTAATACTAATATAGACTATAGTTATAACTTATAACTTATACGTATACTAAATCACTATAACTTATACTAATATATAATATAGTTATAATAAATCACTATAATATAGTATAACTAATATAACCTTAACAACTAATATAACTATTAGTATAATTATATAAGAGTATTAGTATAAAATATTAGACTATTAGTAATATAGTATAGCTATATATTAGTAATATTAGTATAAGTATAATTGTATAAGTACAACTATAGTTTATAGTCTATACTTAATTATAATATAGTATAATTATATATATAATTAATTATATATATAAATTATAAAAAATATATATAATTAATTACATTCGGTCCTGTTCGAAAAACCTCTGGACCGGACCGAATGAATTCGGTCTTATGAAATTTGGGCCGAACCGGACCATGGCTGGTCTTTGTTCGGTCCAATCCAAATTGAATTGGTCGGTCCGGTCGGTTTTTCCGGTCTAAACCGGCCGTTGCTCACCCCTAACTGGAAGTCAAGAGTAGGAAGTGTTAGCAAGGTTTGATGAGCATAAAGGAATAAGTTCCGGAGGGTACAAGTTTTTATTAGAGTCTTAAGGCTTCGTTTGGATGCCGAAAGCAGCTCAGCTCAGTTCACTTTTGAACATCATCTGCCATCCAAACATACTTTCACAGCCGAGTTTCATCCTAAACTCATTTCTAAACTGTAGATAGATGGGACTGATCCTGACTTTGCAGATGATGGCTGCTTTTCTATCTTTGCGTTTAACCATTGGTTTCAGGCCAGCCATTCACGCAAATGCATTATTTTTTTTCTTTGCTGGGCGCCAGAACAAATGAGTATTTCGGTTAATATATGTCAGTTGAACAATATAAAATAATGGTAGGACTCATTTCTTTTACAACTTCTCATAAATATATCTAAACTCATCTTAACATCTAAACACATTTTAAACTCATCTTAAGTGGACCCCACCAAACTCATTCAACAATCTGAATTAACAACTATTCATAAAAAACTCAACTTAGCTCAACTAAGTTCAGCATCCAAACGCAGACTTATTTAGTCAGTTTATGATTTTATGTTATTTGGTATTTGGAGTCATGGATATTTCTAAATCTTTATGGAATTTTTTTTAATTATTTTATTGAAGTTTTTATTTGGTGTCCTAGTGGAGGAACATATATATTTGATTTGAATAAATAAATTTGTATTTTGATAGAGAATTTGAAGTATATAAATATGTTATGAGAGATGGTTTTAAGTTACAAGAACTAACTCTTCGGAAACAGGACGTTACATATAATGGACCTGGAATTGCTGATCTTGATATAATTAAATGAGAAGATTGTTTAATTTATTAGAGACATGTTCATGTACCACTCGTTTATTTTTAAAATAAGCTCACGAAACTATTTGATTTTAACAAAATATATTATTTACATCGTATCTTATAGTTTTATCTACAAATTTTGATTGACAATCTTTACGCTTATGTAAATAAATGCATACAAATTATATATAAATATATCAAAGTACAATATACATAAAGATTCAAACAATCTATTTGCCTTGTTTGTTTTCAAGACCAAAATCCAAAACTTTGAAAACTTTGAAAACTTCTCATCCCATCATTACAATTTTCTCAAATCTCCACACAAAATAAAACAATCAATTCAACTTTTTCAAATCCCAAAACAAATATAATATTAAAAAATATATTCTAACAATATTTTATTCAACTTTTCAACTTTAATTTCATCTCATCTCATCTCATCTCTGAAAACAAACGAGATTTCTTTCCTCCTATCTTTATGAATACTTTAACAAAATCTAATTATAAAGTTACAAATCATGGCTTGGATGAATTGAGCGCAAGTACTGTGACTCGGCTGGCAACCCTTCCTACTCGGTTCTCGTTTTAAACAGAAGGCTTCTCCAAAGCCTACAGATTACCGAGGCATTCTGAATTCCGAATGCTTTATATTACAAACGACCCTGTTTCAATCAATGCCAGCGTATTTTATATTGCAGCTGCAAACACTCAGCAATCTGCATGACATTTATGGTTGATAATATCAGGCCAAACACCCCATTCAACTACATATACATGGTTTTATTTATCGATACACAACCCTATCAAGTACATATAAGATCTAACAACTCTCAGTTTATTATATCCACTCTCAAGGCTCCACAATGATCTTCCCAGTAGCATGGGACTCAATGCACTTAGCCCACGCATCTTCAGCCTTGCTCAGGGAATGCCTTGAGTCAATTGCAGTCTTAAGTTTACCTTCCTTCACTAACTTAACAAGATCATCCATGCTCTCAGCATTGATGTTTACGAATACCGGCAAAAGCTGCTTCTTGGAGAAGGTGACTTTCTTTAGAGCAAAAGTCAGTAGACCACTTGAGGTGGGAGTTATATCAAAGACTTTTCCATTTGGACTCAGATTGGGATCAAAAGTTGACCAAGGAATGCCTGTTGCACAGTGGATCACAATATCGTATTTTCGACCAGATGGGCTCTTCAGAGCTGCCCCATCTGGCGTCTTGTAGTCGAGAACCTCATCAGCCCCTAAATGCTTGACAAAGTCAAGGTTGCGGGCCCCACAAGTGGCAGTTACATGTGTGTTTCCAAGTTTTGCCAGCTGAACCGCGTAGTGACCTACACCACTTGAGGCGGCAGTGACTAGAATGTTTACCTGCTGGCCACTTCTGTCAAGCTTGATCCCAGCAGATTGGGTGAGGGCCTGGAGAGCTGTCATACCAGCTATAGGTAAGCCAGCACCATCAGCTGCTGAAACTTCGGGTGGCCTAGAAACTGTCAGCTTCTCCTTAGCCACACAAAATTCAGCTAGTCCACCTCCATACTGTCGAGATATATAACACAACAACAGACAAAATGGATGAGGGGTTTAGAAATAACTCAATTCTGAGTATTATCACAGCTGGAATGGATCCGTAGTTGCTACATACAATTGTCCTACATCATCAAAAAATCATGCCACGCCATATCTATAGCAAGGATAGAATATAAAATATGGACAATGACAGCGCGGCTTGGAAAGTGCTGGATAAGCACTATATGTTTCTTAAGCTCAGAAGTAGTTTCTAAAATGGATATATTCGAGGAATGCCCGGGCCAACTTACATTACAAACCAGAGTCACCAGAATGTGCTACTTACCTAGTGAACTAATCAAGGATCTCTTGTTTCTAAATGTGGTCAGAGTTTCATTCTGGTACACTAATTTAATAACTCACACCTGGGGTATCTCACATTAGCACCATTGATAAAAATTGCTGTTTTTTTCCAGCAGTAGGCATATCCAACACTTAATTTGCCATGCACCACATCATTATTGTTTTGTTCCTATGTACCATGTCAAAGTCATTTAGAACCAAGTGGGAAATGCTCTACAATCATTAAACAAAATAACAGGATGGAAGGAATTTCTAAATATCACAAAGGGCTTGATTCTGTTAGAGTTATCCAAACTTCTGGGGAGGGGAAGGGGTGGGGGAAGCTATTAAGTACATCTGATTTCCACAGAATTTGGAGAAGAGGAAGAAAAAAAAAACTCCGTTTTAAAATTATCCGTTGTCACCAATCATACAAACAGAGAGCATGAGGAATATCCAAGTTAATAGTAGGAAAGTATAAAACTAAAGGAATAACGATTAATACTCACAGAAAAGGAAAGCGTAGCTACGACTTTGTCCCCAGCTTTGAAACTTTTGACCCCTGCTCCAACCTCTACGACCTCTCCTGCCACATCCAGACCTTTTCTGACAAAGAATATGATCAGCAAGAAAGGGAAAAATGACACTTCCCAAAAGTTTGCAACATGCAACCATCCACAAAAAACTCAATTCAATAGTATCATTGAACTATTTGCACGTTGATGTAGTCTATTAAGTATATATATATATATATTAAAATTCGTTCCTTAGGTGAAATAAGGCATCACATAAAGTTTTGTTAATAGAAGCAAAGAACAATGAAGAATTACCAGGTATGTAAGGGAACTTGCGAGGTAAGAAAGGCCGCAGTGTGCCTTTCTGAATTTTCCAATCCACTGCATTTAGGCTAGTTGCTTCCAGTTTTAGCAAGACCTCATCCTTTCCTGGAGTGGGAACTGGAACCTCAACATGCTACAAGAAAAATGAAAATTATGTTTCTTTATAATAATTTGTTAAGCAGATACATACAGAGTTTCTCCTATAATGTCAATGACTTTTGACATTATAGCTTTGTAAAGCAAGAAGCAAATGCAAAAAGAAAATCCCAAATTATACAATGTTAGCAACCCAAAACGCATAGGCGATTCAGATTTGCAGTGCAAACAGTGTGAGAAATGAAACACTAGAAAGCATGAAGGAAAAGGAAACAACGAACAACGCTGCAAGAAAGATCAATTGTATCATGGGCACTCAGTTTTCTGTGTTTTTCTATCCAAAAAAACAGATTTTTTTCCCTCTCACCAATGTATCAACCATCACAATCTCGAATATCAAAGCCGCTTCAATGATTTTGAAGAGTATTGCAATTCTAGAAAGCCTGTACCTCAAACAAGTTTTATGTGGACAGTTCAGAAAGTAACAAGTTTTATCATATCTCAAATGGAGAGGATTTATCTGGGAGACATCCTAAAAGTATTTGTGGTGAATTCTATAATTATATTAACGTTTTACAGAAACCAAAAAAATCAATACAGATTAGATACATAATTTTGCAAAAGAAAGAATGAAGGCCCCTCATTATTGGGCAAAAAATTTTGACCCCTTTTTCTGCTCTTAATCCTATCCGAACTGTAATTAAGATTTCCTATATATTGTATTAAACTCTTGTAAGGCTGCTGCAGTGTATCTTTGATTATTATTTGAATAAAATCCTCTATAGCTCCGTGAATATAAGCATGTTGCCAAACTACGTAAACCTCGTGTAGTGTGTGATTGATTCCACTTTTTTTTTTACTTTTCTCTTATTGTCCCTAACACTTATTACAATATTATTTCCTTTTGTTTTAAACATACATTGATACAAGTGATAAATATTATTTCCTTTTGTTTTAAGAAAAATTCTTTTCATCAGTCACTATTTATCATTCCACACTCCACACCCTATAAAAAATATAGGGTATACGTTGGTGTTTTTCATAGGATTTGGGAGTATGGAAATGAATAGTAACTGATGCATAGCTCTTGTTTTAAACATACAAGATAGTAGGTATAGAAGCTCCATCACTGCAATAACCAAACTACCCAACTGCTTTACTTCCGAAATCATTATTTTTACCCTTGACAACCAAAATTAATTGTAAGTTTCAAATGAAACTTTCAAAACAAGAATGTAGAATGAAACTTTCAAAACAAGAATTGTAGTTTCACTTAATTACTAATATGTTGAAGAGAAAACATCAACTTCCTAATTCATCGCCAAAATATTTTTATCTCAAGCTCCAACTGTAGCACATGAGCGAAAGAGATTTGGAACGAAAACAGAAAAACATAGAATTGGATAGAAATGGGTCTTCAATCCAGACCGCAGGTAATATAGACAAACAAAGACGAATATAAATATGAAAATAACCTTCAAACCAGCAGCTCCTCCCCCATAGCCAAAGTACTGAACCGCTTTCATAAGCTTTCCTGCCATACTCACGGATGAAAGCTTTGACGGTATTCGTGTCCCTCTGCCCTCTGTGTGTCTCTGTACACTTAGATATATAGTTAGCGAGAGAGAGAGAGAGAGAGAGAGGTTGTATATAAAACGAGAAAACTTTGACAGTGGGTGGAGAATAGTTTGAAAATGTCAGATATTTTGAAAGTTTTTACTTGAAAATCCATTTTCAAATTACTTGAAAATGACATATTAGTTTTCATTTTTTTCACAAATAAAGTGAGATAATATAAAATGAGTTGAAATTTAAATTAAAAATTTAAATAAAATATTATAAAAATTTAGTATTTATTATTAAGTAGTGTCTAATTTATTACTGAAATTATAAATTTGAATAATAAAATTAGAATTTCATATTATATTAATTATAAATGTAATATAATATATATATAAATAATATAAAAATTATATATAATATAAAAAATTAACAATATATATATTGATTTAAATCGATTTTTTAAATATGAAAATGGATACCACTTATTTATGACTGATTTTCATTTTTAAAAATCATTACCGCACCAGACTGATTACAAACTAGACCGAACCATCTGATACAGTTCAATCGATTTTTTAATTTTTTTCTTTACCAGGTATATTTGGAGAATGAGATGAAAATTTTATATTTTGTTTTAAAATTTAAAATATTACTTTTTAATTTTGAAATTTGAAAAAGTTGAATTGAGATTTGAAAAAAATTGAATTGTTTATTATATTTTATATAAAACTTTAAAAAAAATGTAACGATGAAACGAGAATTTTAGAGAATTATTCTACCCCAAACCTAAGAGACTGCATGCAATGCAACACTTAACGATGTTTTGAAGGTTGCAACGTATATAGGACTCAGCAAAATCCAATCTTTCAGGGCAAGAATATTCTCATGGTGCGCATTCAGAAATAAAAGTCTCGTAAATTTTCTATTCATCCAAAAGCTAAAAGTTTAATTTGGATAATTACAAAAATTGAGATCATGTTAATTATTACTCACAGTTCCTGGTGTTATACTACCTCTGTATTTGTGTGTAATAAACACTTTTTCTTAAAATAAATATATTTATAAATCTTATTTATTTATAGTTACGTAGAAGTTTTTCATTTCAGTTATGTTAAAAAATGATTTCGTGTGTTTTAACATTTTTTTTTTTTTAAAGTTGTATGATTTACACGATAAGTGGCGTGATAACATGACACCCACTTGTATGTAACAAAACTTTTATAATCCTATTTTAATTTAAAAATTGACAATAAATTATTTGATAAACTAAACTTTCCTTTAAATAAAAATTAAATAAATAAAGCTAATTGTAGCTTAGCTCAAATCCTTTATTCCACGAATTAATTCGAGAATATAAGAATTGGATGAAACGTTTCCCATTATTATAGGCTTCTGCAAATTATTGTAATGCATAAAATGAAAATTCAAAAAAAATAAAATAAATAATGGATCTTTAAGTTTGACACGCTCCTTCTTATGATGGATCGTGTCTTAATTCAAACCTCCGGCGCATGTCTTTCTTTTTGTCAAAACCTTCGGCGCAAAAGTATATCTGAAAGCTTCACTTTTTATTTGCCACGTAATCCAAATAGGAATAGTAATGCTGTTTGAATATTGAAGTGAATTGAGTTGAGTTGAGTTGAGATGATAAAATATTATTATAATATTATTTTTAAATATTAAAATTGTTTTGAGATTTGAAAAGGTTGAATTGTTTATTATATTTTATATTGAAATTTGAAAAATATGTAATAATGAGTTGAGATGAATTAAGATGAGTTGGGGATCCAAACGAAAATGAAGGTGGAAGCTGACTGCATCATGCCTCATGGGCATTGAAAGCTCTAGGGGTAGGGAATAATTTTCTTTGGAAAGCAGGAAATAATATTCAGCATGCCTACAAGAAAAGATTGTTTTGGAAAGCAGGAAATAATATTCAGCATGCCTACAAGAAAAGATTTTTTTGAAAAACAAGTTATTGATGATTCTTTTTGCCCAATTTGTCAAAGATATCGAAAAGGAAAAACTGTTAATTATTCATCATGCTTCATGGGTTTGTCCTGCTTCCAGTGATGTGTTGGCTGTTGATATTAGCCCTGATCTATAAGAGTGGTCGAAGCTGATTTAATTTCTACAGTTGAGGGAGAAAATGATGATCTCTAGGCTGCACCAAGATGAATTAGAATGGACTACAGTGACAATGAGAATGCTAGCTATGGCTTAAAAGAAATTTGTTGGTATTTGAAAACAAGTTTGGAAGAAGCTCGATCTAGAAGAATATGATCATGGATTCATGATGCACAGCAAATACACAAGAAAGAGCAGAAACAAGTGGAACAGACATAAGATGATCTTTAAGATGGAGATCAAAACCTGATGCTAATTTTGTTGAAGTAAACTGGGATGTTGCAAGTGATAATTCGAGATTCATGAGAAGGTGAATTACTGCTTGTGCACATAGAAGACATATTTACTCATGCAGATATTGATGAAATGTACCGCATTGTAGAGGCCAGCCATGGAAGTTTGCTTGGATATGGGGTTTTCAAATGCCATATATCTTTGAAGGGGATGCATGCCCAAACCATAATCAAGGACATTTATAATAATGATGCACAAAACTGGACAAGTTATGGCCAAATAATTTCTGATATAAGATGAATTTGATGAAGTTGGCCTTGCTGGAAGATTCAATTCATTCATAGAGAAGGTAATACCATATATATATAGCTCACCAGTTTGGGAAGATTGGACGTCAGATGAGCAAATCTGGATCGAGGAGGGACCTATATGCAGATTGATTTTGATGAAATGAAATCTTATTGCTTAAAAAAAATAGGAATAGTGTTGACTAAGATCCCATGGAATTTTCATGGGGGGCTATATATATATATATATATATNAAGATCCCCACATTTACTGCATTCATAAAGCCCAAAAGATACCACTTCAGTTAAGCCGTGAACTTCTCAAAACGCATGAGACAAACAATCACGTCGATTCTCATCAGTCTCATGAATACTTAAAATGGGCAATGCCCTTTTTACTCTTCGAAGACAAAATCTAGGAAAGTCGACGCTGGAGAAACTCCACAAACTACAAACTAAATTCTAAAAGAACAAAAATAAAATTTCTGAATCCAGTAGAGCTTTTGAANTACTACCGGATATCTAGGTGCAAAACTCATCCTCTGTTTCTGTGGGTTAAAAACAGAGCTTTCCACTTGCAGTGGTTTTTGAAAATTCTAGAGATTTTCTGGAAAAGTTGGGACTAAACACAATTACAATTATCCAAGAAAAGAGAAAGTACAAACGGAAACTTACACAACCATTTAAACTCATAGTTGAATATTCAACCGTTTGAATATTTTGAATATTATTCATATTAGCCTATTATCTATACGAAGCGGTGCAATTAATGGCCAAGGGATGCATAGTTTTATAGTTTAAACTCATAGTTCCCGTAAAACACGAAAACACGAACAAGCCTCAAAATGTTCCTGTAAAACACGAAGAGGCAACCGAATGGTCAAGTGGTGCAATAGTAAACTTTAAACACGAAGAGGCAACAGAAGTAACCGGAAAAAAAACCGAAGAGGCAAGCGGTTTTCTGCTTTTCAAAAAGGAACCGAAGAAGCGTTTATATATATTTTAGAAAATTGATTTTCTTTCTTTCACTTTCTTTTCCGCTCTCTCTCTCTCAAATCAAGTGAGGCCGGGCCACTTTCTGCATTCAACTGTGTTTTGGGTGTGGAGGTGTTGAAGTTTGAAGGAAAATAAAAAAGGTGACTCTAACTGTCTGTCTATGCATTGTAGATGTAATGTATCAATGTAATACCATTTTATTATAAATTAGTTTGGCCAATGTACATGATGTACGTACATAATGCAGGGGTTTGAAAATTCCTCAAGATCATCCATATCATCATGAAAAAATTTATTCATCATCCTAAGTTTTATTATCCTTCTATCATCCCATGATGTAGTATTAGATGATAAGTTCATAAGTGAAATATAATAAATAATCTCCAATCATCTAATGACACATCGTAAAATGATGAGACTAATTGTATCAAGATGCTACTCAAAATGATGAGTAGCATTACTCTATCATCATTAATGTTGGGAATATTCTTGCTTATGGGACTAATTGTATCTATTTTACATTGTTTTAAATTGAACAATCATATATATATTTATATATATATATAACATTTTTAATATTGTAAATTGACCATAAAATATTTATTGGTAGAGTGAACTCTTTTATATATACATACTTCATTATATATATATTTGATATATATTTTTTAAAATAGTTATGGTAGTGATTATGTATAATGAACTTATATTTAGATTTATAAAATTCAATATAAATAACAGTCTGCTCATTGAGCGGGTTATGTGCTCGTTCTAGAATAATAATCAAGCATTCTCTCTCTATTGGGATTTTTGCATGGGGCTATTCTAGAATATAATCAATTAAGCAACCTAGGACACGCATTTTTCCATCGATTCTTCATGATAATTTATTATATATGTATTTTTTTCCTACCAAAAACAAGTTTTGATATGGTTTTATGGTAGACGAGAAAGTCACGCGGGCCATACTCTCTCTCAATAACTGGTCCATCTTCATAATCAGGATTGACATGAAACGTGCACTTTTCGTAAACAATCACGAGACAATAAAGGAGTGCTTCACTACAAATGACAGGGTTTGTCAAAAATGGAATTGGGGAAAAGAAGAGAGAACTGTCAAGAGAGAAGATTGAGCGAAAATGAAAGATTTTATTGCAATGTATCTCATTGGTACACATGAGAGGTATTAATATACAAGACTTGAGCTTAAATCCTCTGTTAACAAACTAACTACCTCTAACTAATTTGTAACTAATAGTTAACAGTACTTCAAATTCTAATTTGAAATGGGAAAAATGGATCATGAAGAAGAACACCATGCATGCATGGATGCAGCTGTACTTAATCATTGATCAATAATTTACAGTAATATTTACAAAACAAATCAAGCAATTTTCTCGGTTACATATCCTAAAGCATCCTTGTAATTGTTCCACAAATCTGATACCATCATCGACGTCATTTCTGAGAAGTCCTCCATAACCTGTGGCAGTACATCTTTTAACCACTCCTCAAAAGAACTTCTGGTTTGCTCCACAAGGCCTCCAATGGCCGAGCCAGCAAAAGTAACAGACCCAGAGACACCGTTTACAAGAACATCAAACACACTGGAAAAGATGGTTTTTAGAACTTCTATCAGAAACTCTGAGAAATACACCAAACAACCCTTGGTGACCTCCGCAACTTGATCTAGGGCAGCCTGGACGGCTTGTCCCGGCACTTTCAATGCTTGGATCGATAGCACCAAAAGGTTAGCGACAGTGGGGAAGAATAATCGAACAACAAAGTTGAATAAAGCGTTTATCGCCAAGAAAATGAATTTCAGAAGGAAAATCAACATTAATTGTGCGTACGTCCTTGGAGAGGAAGAAAGGAATTAATGACGAGACTTGATCTCGATCAGGAGTTAGACCAATATATATTATGTGCTGATCATTATTTTATATATGATTTCTCGAACATTTTTAGAACATTCAAAGTCATCATGTGCAAATTGTCAAAACGATGTTGTTGTCTGAATATAGCTAGTTTATACGCGGATTGAATGTTCTGCGACGAAAATGAATATTTTTTTATTAAAATAATTAAATATATTCTCATTGTAAATATATAATGGAATCTCACGATATTAACTAAATAAATACTTCCAAGCAAACAAGAAATGACAAATATATATCGTGTTTGATTACAAATCTGTTTAATTGGAAGTCCGATATATATTTAATTATCCCATTTTTCTGTGATATAATTAATTAATTACAATGCATTTACTCTTCTTTCTACGGAAGTGTATCTAAAATTAAAATTATGAAAGCGTTCGGTTTATTTTCCATGCACGTAATTGACACGCCAAAAGGAATAGTAGTCATGACGGAGACTCCATTGGAATTTTTTGCATTGTGGGGCTATATATTCATTCTAGAATGATCAAGCAACGTCCGACACGCATTTGATCGACCCATTGGAAATATTTTCGCGTGCGGCTATTCTAGAATAATCAAGCAACCTTGGACTCGCATAGTCAATATTCCCAACTCATGACCTCTATTATGAAATATCGTAGTCACTTTATCGGACAAAAAATAAAAATTTCCAGCGACTTTGGATTCTGACGCTAAAAGAGTATTTGCAACATACGTTAATTGTCGCAAAATAAATGTTACAAAAATTTTTTAAAAAAAATACCAGTGATACTTTTTACTAGTACTAGTACTACTATCTTCTTCACTTCTTTATTGCACAATACTAGTACTAGTATCTTCATAAAACAGCATGGTAATGCAAAATCCCAAAACAGACCAATCCACAATTTGTAATAAAATGACATACACTTACTTCAACCCCCACACTACACCTCCAACAAAAAAGAAAAAATAGAACAAAAGTATTCTTAATTTAAAAAATAAAAACAAACAAAAATATTAAGATCCCTCCATGTTCGACTTTACATCTGATCAACTGTCCTCAATGGATGATGAAGCCCATCCAAATTTTGCTGATTACAAGGAGTAATCCATTAAAAAGGAGACATTTGTAACTTCTCAAGGAGACATATAATTCACTACAACAAATATGATTTTTTCCCACAATTTTTTTTTTCAAGATATACATTCGTGGAAATAATTAGTTGATGACATGAAAATTATTCGTGAAAAAAAAAACTAACCTTTTTACCATGAGAGCACGTTGGCAAGTAAAACTTTGTAGAAAAATGATATTTTTGTGACGAAAAAGACTTTTTTCGACGACTATTTTTCGCCAAAAATAATCGTACCCATAGGCACTGTTTTGAATATTGTACCATACCGGCCGGTACGATCAATATTTACCGTACTGGCCACTGGTCCGATACAGATATTGTATATGTTTTGTACCAGCCCAAATACAGGTCGTACCAGCCGATATTTCAGCTTGTACTAACCTGTATTTCGGTTCATACAGGCCGATATTTCGACTTTTATTATTTATTTTTTTTCATTTTTTCAAACTACAAGTTCATTTTTTTACCTCCAATTCATACTAGGTTATTTATAATTTATATATCTATCTATTTATATTTAATTTATTCATATATAGACTATTATTTTAGAATATAATTTATATATATAATTTATTCATATATCGATCATCCTGAAACGGTACACAAAACGGTATCAATATCGAAATATTTCGTTCTAGTGTCTTGACCGGTATGCCATCCGGTACGGTATTCAAAACATTGCCCGTAAGGCCGTAACACATTTTCTTTCGAGGGAATTCATTTTTTGCGACAAATTTATTGGCTTTTACGGCGGCGTTTTATCGCCGAAAATAATCTTGCCAGATAATATTTTTTAAAATTTTGGATAATCAGAATTTGCGGCGAAATCTGAAAATTTTGCTGTGATAACTACCCGTCGAGTAATGCTATACACCACACCACCATCTTATTTTTATCCCACTATATAAGATGTGACATATTTATCATTATTAGATGATAAAAATCATCTAATAAATAATTATCTAATAGTAATAAATATGTCACATCATATATAATGAGATAAAAGTGAAATAATGATGTGATGTATAGAATTTTCCGATCTGCAAAATCTAATCAAATTAAAACCCTTCTTTTCCCTTATTCCCTTCTTCTCTCTGTCTTCTGCCCTCCAGACGACACGCCCTCCCCCGTGAGACCCTCCCTTCTCTCGCACGTCTCCACCGCAGCAAGCCGCTGCCATCGCCGCCGAGATCTACCGGCATCACCCTCCCGACGTAGCCGGCCCCTCCACCTCCGATCCTCCCTCACCCTTTTCGGCCAACTTCGTCGTTTCTCCTCAAGCCAACCTAGCCGCGACCCTCGACTTCTCTCCACGGCACGACGCCGCCCGCCACCGTGAGCAGCCCACAGGCACGCCGTCAAGCCTCGGTCGCCAACCAGCCCCTCCTCCCCCAACCTTTCCCTCAGCCCTCTCACCCTCCCGTCGAAGATCTCTCTCTCTCTCTCCCTTCGGATCTCGTTGGATCCGTGTGCCTCCACCGCGCGCCCCTCCCTCCACGGCGCTGCACCGCCGCTAGTCTACTCTCCACACCACCGCGAGGCCACCCCCATGCTCCACCCCCTCCCCTGCCACGGCCAGCCCCTGTGTGCGTATTTGAAGTTGGATTTGATGGAGATTGAAACTAAGATTTTTGGTTTTGATGCAGGTCCGCTACTGTTAGGCTAATTGATGACGAGCAGAATATGAGGCTATTCGAATGGCTGAGGATGCTGAGGTTGATATGGTATTTTCGAATTTAAGTGTGCTTTTCTTTTCTTTCTGAACAACTAAATGTAGTGACTGAAAAGTGTACACAACAGGGAGTACAAGTTTCTTTTTTTTTTTTTGCTTGCTAAAATATGTGGCAACAAACTTGTTAATTCATTATATTGTCAATACACATATGGAATCCAGTTCTTTGGTTGGCTAGTCTCACTGCCAGGAGTTTCTATGTGCTTGTGTTGTGTGTATGCCTGCGGTAGGTGTTAAGAATCATTTAGAATAGTTTGCATCCCATACGGGTCATTTGCATAACCTGGAAACTAGTTATATCACTTTGATTTGGGGCTTAGTTTAGAAAACTTATGAATTTTTTCATTGATTAATTAAAGTAAAGGTAGTTTAATCATAAACAAATTTTAATTAATAATATGAGTAGATTTATACATTGAATGTGTTGGTTTTAATGAACCAAGAAAAATGGTTTGAGGTTGAAAAATTTTTAAATTTGTAATTGATGTAGATGGGCAGCAAATATGTTAGGAAGTTTTATAATTGATAAATTGAGTATGTGTATGGGCAGCAAATATGTTAGATTTTACTTAAATGCAACGGTTTATGGATTTGAATTTACATGAGGAACTTGAAGTCCAAGAATTGGACAGATTTGATTATGTTGAGTGTGCTATGCATGAACAATGAATTGTGTGATGGGGCTTAGTTTAGGAAACTTATGCATTTTTTCATTGATTAATTAAATTAAAGGTAGTTTAATTATAAACAAATTTTAATTAAATGTAGTTGTTTGGGTTAGTTATAATCTGTCATTGGTTCTAAAGTAGATTTTTTTTTGTTTGTTGGTTGGGCGATAGCCTATTTGGATTGCAATGGAGTGGATGAAATGGAGTGGCCTTACTTGTGTTGATGTTTGAGCATGGAATGGAGTTGGGATGAAGATGAATTGTTTCGTAGTGTTGGGATTAAGTGATGGAGTTGTAGTGAGTTTGTAAAGTATGATGATGATGATGATGTTAGGTATGGATGAAGCTTGTAAAAACAAATGGGTGCCTTGAAGTTTGTAGAGCCATGAATTGTAACTTATAAAGTTTTGTGGTTGTGGTGTGTGTATAAATTGTATGGGCAATTTCCTTTCTTGGGTTCTCATTAGAAGTTTTTCTTGTGAATGTTAGTACAATTTTATTGTTTATTGTTTAATTATATGATTCTTTATATTTTCGTGTTTATTTTAGAATTAAAGAGTAGATAACAATTACTGGAGTTCTTAACAAAAAAAAATTCCTCTCTTCAAAAAATTTGTAGAAACCTGACGAGTAGATGATAGGAAAAAGTATTAATAAAGCATCAGAAACAAAGAAAGACCAGTGCCAAGCAGGACAAACACTTTCATGATAAAAGAATGGGAAGCTAGAACTTATGGTTATTGCAAAAAGCATTGGTCAAGGCATTACCTGAGAGCATTGAAATCTTTGGTGTTTCAGCCACTTCATTTTCCAGTAATGCAGTAAATTAAAATCACCAATATTATTGATGTATTCCTGATGGTATCTATTTATAGTTTTTTTTATAGTTAATATAGTCAGCTAGTATCTTATCCCTTTAATACTTTATGGAACTTGATCAACACACTCTTTTTACAGCGACAATTCTTGTGCCATTTACCATTGCAGCCGTTGGTAACTTCAATCAATGGTTTTATATCCTAATAATTCTAAGTTAAATTTCCAAATACTTATCCACACAGCACAATGTAAGCATGAAGCAACGCCTATTGTTTTCCCATATTTTCTGCCATGTTTAAAGCTTCACTGGCCAGATCAAGAAATATGTAATCACTTTGATTAAAAGGTGTGTATACCTTATTAGCTCCAGCAGTTATTGAATCGCCAGTCTTGTTCAGAGCTCTCTATCACTGCAGAACCAGATCTTGTAGATGCATCTTCTGAGGAACTTAAAGAAGAGTCAACATCTGTAATTGAACTTTTATTTACCACAGATAGAGATATAGGTCTTGAAGCATGATTCTGCTTCCAATCTGAGGATTGGAAAGCAATTACTTGGATTCTTCCAACCTAAAATCACCCCAAGTAACAACTTCATTGGTCAATAATACATGATCGTAACAGTTGTTACCAATATATGGATAGGACTCATTTAGAGCAATAACTCATCTGAACCATGAATGTGCCTGCGAAAACACCAAACTTAAATAAAAACAATAACGCATCGAAATATAGAAGTATAAATATTTTTGATAAAGAAGAAATCTTTACTAAAAAGTATAGAAGTATAAATATGCTCATCAGATTTTGAAATAGTCTACTAAAATGTGATTCAATATAGTTTTTATTAGCTGTTAAGAATGAGTGCATGGTGTGCCTATTTTACGAATGGACTATTTGGAGGACCAACATTTAACTTCTGATTCATTTCCCGTATCAAACTATCATACAAATGGACAATTGGACCATTTCAAAATTTAATCTTATGCTTGTTAAGAACATTGTTTTTTCCTTGGACAGGTGGTTACCTTTACTTCTTCCACTCCTTGGGTACCCAGCCTTGTTTTGACATCACATAATAAATGACACAAAATTCTTGTCTATTAGGTAGGGGTGTTCAACCGGATCTGGATCCGGATCCGGTTGCTAAAATCCGGGCGGTTATCCGCCCGGATTAATCCGGATACCCGAATTTTAACCGGATATCCGGATTTAATCCAGATCCGGATTATAATCGGATTTAAACTGAGTTTTTTTTTTTCTTTTTTTTTTAAGACTTTAAAGCTTTCCGTTGGGGATGAACCCCGGGAAGAAAAAATATATATATTACAACTACAATTACAACCACAGAATCCTGATCAAGATTTGTTTACAAACTAGTTTAGTTATGAAATTAGAGATAAACAATGCTACTTACTGCATACTGAATCACAAATTACAAAGGTGAAAAAAAAAAAAAAAACACTGTACACAAGAATGAGGAGAAACTGCAGTACAAAATGAATGACAAATTGACAATTGAGTTGCCTAATGATGCCTGCTGCTTTCCCAATCTCTACAATGGGTCACCGATCCCACATGGCCTGAAATATGGCAGGTTTGTGCTTCAGGCATTACACCATCTCCCTGTCTAGTGAAGAATTATTTAGAACAGCATCCAACATCGGGCTGCCAAAAACATTTGAGGAGCTCTTAAACGACCATTAAACATTCAAAATTAAACACGTTTGCTAGTGTTTTTAAACACAGGAATGGGTAATCCCCTGCAACCTTAGTGGATCCCTTCAAATTCATTAATTGGGAAAGCTTGAGTTAATTTGAGATCAAGGGCAAGTTTTCAGTACTGTCACAGAACCATAGGAAACCAAATATAATCATTATTTGTCAGTTCAAAGACGCAATGGGCTCTATCAAGGTAATTTAAGTACCAACTAATTAAACAGCAAGCAAGCAACTGATCTCAGGAAAAAAATGTAGAGGATTTTATTTTATTTTCTTGCAAGGTGGACTGAGCTGCCTATTGGATGCATATATATTAGTGCATTTTCTAATAAAATAAGGATGGAAATAAAGACCCAGGAAGCTAGTGTGGGCGTACATGTGTTTTGAGCACATTGATGTGTTGTGTACACTAAAAGAAATATAATGTCTCATATTGTATCAGGATTGCAGAGTACGATTCACTGTCTCAGCAAGTTTTCAATTAATAAGTGCGCATACATGGGAGGAATATTATAGCTGTCATAAGGGAAGGAACATGAACATTCCACCAGATCTTTTACATTCTATGAAAGAACTAAGAGAAGCTAAAGAAACAGCCTCGGTTGAAGGCAATTAAAACAACTCATAAATAAGAAAGGCAATCACTCACATGGGTCTCTCAACCAAATCTAAAAGCTAATAGAATGTTTACAAAGAAAACAAACAAACAAATAAAGGGGTTAATAGCTCCATAAGCATAACTCCAAAACTACACACCATTCTATCATTAATTCAACCAAAGTCTTTAAATATTGTAGGATTAAAACCAGTTTTTGACAGGCCGTGGGGACCCATTGATTACCAAAGGAATGTTTCATGAAAGAGGGTGAAGATCCATGTCAATCCACCAGGGTAGGGATAGAGACTAGTCAATTTGTTTGCTTGCTTATCATCATTCTTTTGAAACAAGGGCTCCTCCTTTATGGTTGAAATTGCAGTAACAAATTTTCAAATGGGAAAAATTCGACTAATATAAATCAAATGACAAGAGAGATGGTCATTTAAGCTAAGGCACACAACTAGCCTCAGATCGATATATTAGAACAAACAAATCCATATGGGTCTCTCAACCATATCTCAATAATAGGAACCTATAGATCCAATCATTGTCTTTGAATAAGTAAATAAATAAAGGGGTGCATCGTTTCAATGGCAATCTATTGTCCACTTTTTTAAGGCTTGAACACAACTAGTACAACTTTCCTTTTTTCATTTCATATAAACCAAACAAACAGAGCAATGGAAAAATAATATAAATCAAACAAACATAGTATTACATAAAATAGTGATTAAAACTTGACTTTTTTCATTTCATACACGAACCGAATAGAAAAAATCGACTAATAAGGTATCAAAATAAGCTTACAGAGCAAAGAAAAAATAATATAAACCAGATAAACCAAAAAAACCCCTAATTTCATACGAATCTAACAGGAAGACGAGAAAAGTCTGAGAAAAATCCCTAAGCACAAAGAAAGATACCTTACGAGCTTAAAGAGAGAGAATATGGATAGTAGCCTCCGCGTCTCTCACCCAGATACGTAAAGGACTTCGAAGTTTCTGAGAACTGAGAAGGCCCGAAGGGATTCGGGGGAAATACTTGAGAGAAAGGGCCAAAAGGGATTCGGGGGAAAGACTTGAGAGAGAAGGCTAGAAGGACTGCGAAGTGCGAATAATCGAAAGCTGCTACCAATCTACCCAGATGCGCGTAAGTTTCAGGGCTTCGAGTTCGAGAGAGAAGGCAGATTCGAGAAGACGAGGAGTACAAATGGATTCGAGAAGACGGTTTTTTTTTTTTTTGAATGACCTGGTTACGGATAACGGGGTCACAGAACTGGATCCATAATCGGATCCGGATTCTTCTTACCCACCCGGGTGTAATCCGGGCGAATAATAACCTGGATACACCCGGATTTTCGGATTCCAGACCGGACTGAAAAAAAAATCGGTCCGGTTGCACACCCGTACTATGAGGAAATATAAATCATAATTAAAGGCAAGACCAAAAATTAGTATTACCTTTCGGCATGTGATCCTTGGATCATCATAACAGAAGGGAGGATAGTCAATAAGCATCTCATACATGATTGCTCCCAGCGACCACCAATCAGACTCCATTCCATACCCCTTCTTGAGCAAAATCTCAGGTGCGATATAATCAAGAGTTCCAACAGTTGAATAAGCCTATAGAACATAGCTGTAATCAATGACAAAAAATGTGTAGAAACATAGCTGTAATCAATTGGGTCATTTCCTTGATAAGAAACATATAACAAAACAAGCCAAATACAATCAAATATGTTCATTCAATCCAAATAAAGGAGCAATTTCTTTATGAGATTTAGAGAACAGAACTTGGCGTGAAATGGTGGCTCAGGAGGACTACAGCGGCGCTGGGGAGAGCTGGTGACCGTGGGTTGCGAACAGAGCAGGGAGAGAGGGAGGGTCTCCGGCTTCTAGGCTAGGCATGGAGGAGAAAGGGTCTCCAACGGAGGACTGGCGATGGTGTCGAGGTGTGGATGGTGGCGAACTGCACCCCTAATGGCGGCGAGAGAGAGAGAGAGAGAGAGAGAGAGAGAGAAGAGAGAGAGAAAGAGAGAGAAATGAAGCCAGATTCGGGAAAAAGGAAAGAGATCGATGTGGGGGCTGGGGGAGAAGGAGGGGGTGGCCGTCGACGTGAGGTGGCGGTGGCGTGGTAGGGTCGTTGGTGACGGGCTATGCGCGGATGAGGCTTGAGGGAGAAAAGGGATTGGGGAGAGAGAGGGAGGAGGGGGGAAGACAACTGGGAGGGAAAGGAATAAGGGGAAAATTCATGACATTTAATTTTATTAACTTTTGTGGCGAGTTAAATTCACCATAAAACTCAAAATATCGCCACAAAAGGTTGAACTGCTTATTTTTGGTGACTAAAATTCGTCGAAAATAGTTTTTTACAGGTTTTTATGAATTTTACTAAAAGACTATTTGCAGCGCTTCTGATTCACCGCTATTAAACATTAATTGGCCGCATATGACTTTGCGATGAACAATGTCGGAAATATGGTTACGCTACAGTAACAAATTGCTTGTGCGATGATATAAATCGCTGCAAAAAGTATAAAAGTGGACACCAAAAAAAAAAAAAAAAAGGTGAACAATGAATTCTATCATGGCATTTTCAAACTTCGCATTGGAATTCAGCAGCGAAATTGAAATCGCCATAAATAAGGACAATTTGCGACGATTTTTTTTTGTGACAATATTAAAATAGCTGGAAATAGCCTGTTTATATTTTCATCCGAGCCCTCTCCATTTCAAGAGAACAAGTGATCAAGCCTATGATTTATTCTCATCCCAATTTTCTTAACATCCATGTCAAACTAATCGAAGCCCCCTTAATTATATGATTAAAGTTAAAAGGGCTTCATCCATGAGAAATGTCTCATGCTGCATGTCTAAATGTTGTGGATAAAATTGTCGAATGTACACTTTTATCTGTTCAAAAAACAGCAAGATTAAGCCCTTACATATATATATCATGATGACCAGCCAATTTATAAGATTTCAAAACAGCACCTATATTTCTGGATTGGCTTTGAACAAAACGAGGCATGCAGCAGAAGCCTTAAAGATAAATATGATCAGAACCGCTAGCTTGGCAAAAAGAAGATAAGTATGAGAAGCCAAGCCCAGAAATTCAACCTTAATATGACGTTCAAGGGAACCACTGTAAGCCATCTATGAACTATATTGCTTGCCTAGCCCCACGTTTTTTTTCCTCCTTTTCTCTCATATTAAGAATCAGCTAGCCGAACTTCTTGTACTTACAGGAAATTAGTTCAGACAATAAATAGTTTCCGTTCTCAAAGTTGGATCAGAGACATCATGGAAATAACTTCTCATCTACTTGCAATTGTTGTGCTTTTGGTATTGGTGGTGTTGTATAATCTATGGAGGGCAAGAAATGGTTGTAGTCCCACAATTGAGGGTATGTTGGCCCCAGAACTAGCAGGTGGCTGGCCAATTATCGGTCACCTTTATCAAATCCGCAGCAAAAACCCATGTTGCCAGAACCTTGGCAACCATGGCTGACAAACTCCTCGTAAACAATCAAGAGGCAGTGGAGGAGTGCTTCACTACAAATGACAGGGTTTTCGCCACACGTCCAAGTTCTAGTCAAGGGAAGTATCTTGGTTACAACTATGCAGCATATAGATTTGGCCCTTACGGAGAATATTGGCGTGAGATGCGAAAGCTGGTTGTGCTCGAACTCCTCTCCACCCACCGACTTCAGACACTCAAAAACATGCAGATCTCCAAAGTGGACACCATGGTTAGAGATTTGTACAGTTGTACTCTCTCTGCGAGAGTAATGTTGGTCAAAACCAGGACAAGGTGGTGATTAGTGAGTGGATTGAGCGCCTAACTTTGAATATAGTCACTAAAGTTATTGCAGGAAAGAGATATTTTGTCAACTCCAATGGTGGAAATGATGCAGAGGCACGATGTGCTGGGAAAATTATCAAGGAACTTTAAAAGGAGATGAAGGTGGAAGCTGACTGCATCATGCCTCATGGGCATTGAAAGTTCTAGGGGTAGGGAAGAATTTTCTTTGGAAAGCAGGAAATAATATTCAGCATGCCTACAAGATGATGATCTCTAGGCTGCACAAAGATGAATTAGAATGGACTACAGTGACAATGAGAATGCTAGCTATGGCTTAAAAGAAATTTGTTGGTATTTGAAAACAAGTTTGGAAGAAGCTCGATCTAGAAGAATATGATCATGGATCATGATGCACAGCAAATACACAAGAAAGAGCAGAAACAAGTGGAACAGACATAAGATGATCTTTAAGATGGAGATCAAAACCTGATGCTAATTTTGTTGAAGTAAACTGGGATGTTGCAAGTGATAATTCGAGATTCATGAGAAGGTGAATTACTGCTTGTGCACATAGAAGACATATTTACTCATGCAGATACTGATGAATGTACTGCATTGTGGAGGCCAGCCATGGAAGTTTGCTTGGATATGGGGTTTTCAAATGCCATATATCTTTGAAGGGGATGCATGCCCAAACCATAATCAAGGACATTTATAATAATGATGCACAAAACTGGACAAGTTATGGCCAAATAATTTCTGATATAAGATGAATTTGATGAAGTTGGCCTTGCTGGAAGATTCAATTCATTCATAGAGAAGGTAATACCATATATAGCTCACCAGTTTGGGAAGACTGGACGTCAGATGAGCAAATCTGGATCGAGGAGGGACCTATATGCAGATTGATTTTGATGAAATGAAATCTTATTGCTTAAAAAAAATAGGAATAGTAGTTGACTAAGATCCCATGGAATTTTTGCATGGGGGGCTATATAAATATATATATATATATATATTCTAGAATAATCAAGCATTCTCTCTCTATTGGGATTTTTGCATGGGGCTATTCTAGAATATAATCAAGCAACCTAGGACACGCATTTTTCCATCGATTCTTCATGATAATTTATTATGTATTTTTTTCCTACCAAAAACAAGTTTTGATATGGTTTTATGGTAGATGAGAAAGTCACGCGGGCCATACTCTCTCTCAATAACTGGTCCATCTTCATAATCAGGATTGACATGAAACGTGCACTTTTCGTAAACAATCACGAGACAATAAAGGAGTGCTTCACTACAAATGACAGGGTTTGTCAAAAATGGAATTGGGGAAAAGAAGAGAGAACTGTCAAGAGAGAAGATTGAGCGAAAATGAAAGATTTTATTGCAATGTATCTCATTGGTACACATGAGAGGTATTAATATACAAGACTTGAGCTTAAATCCTCTGTTAACAAACTAACTACCTCTAACTAATTTGTAACTAATAGTTAACAGTACTTCAAATTCTAATTTGAAATGGGAAAAATGGATCATGAAGAAGAACACCATGCATGCATGGATGCAGCTGTACTTAATCATTGATCAATAATTTACAGTAATATTTACAAAACAAATCAAGCAATTTTCTCGGTTACATATCCTAAAGCATCCTTGTAATTGTTCCACAAATCTGATACCATCATCGACGTCATTTCTGAGAAGTCCTCCATAACCTGTGGCAGTACATCTTTTAACCACTCCTCAAAAGAACTTCTGGTTTGCTCCACAAGGCCTCCAATGGCCGAGCCAGCAAAAGTAACAGACCCAGAGACACCGTTTACAAGAACATCAAACACACTGGAAAAGATGGTTTTTAGAACTTCTATCAGAAACTCTGAGAAATACACCAAACAACCCTTGGTGACCTCCGCAACTTGATCTAGGGCAGCCTGGACGGCTTGTCCCGGCACTTTCAATGCTTGGATCGATAGCACCAAAAGGTTAGCGACAGTGGGGAAGAATAATCGAACAACAAAGTTGGATAAAGCGTTTATCGCGAAGAAAATGAATTTCAGAAGGAAAATCAACATTATTTGTGCGTACGTACTTGGAGAGGAAGAAAGGAATTAATGACGAGACTTGATCTCGATCAGGAGTTAGACCAATATATATTATGTGCTGATCATTATTTTATATATGATTTCTCGAACATTTTTAGAACATTCATAGTCATCATGTGCAAATTGTCAAAACGATGTTGTTGTCTGAATATAGCTAGTTTATACGCGGATTGAATGTTCTGCGACGAAAATGAATATTTTTTTATTAAAATAATTAAATATATTCTCATAGTAAATATATAATGGAATCTCACGATATTAACTAAATAAATACTTCCAAGCAAACAAGAAATGACAAATATATATCATGTTTGATTACAAATCTGTTGAATTGGAAGTCCGATATATATTTAATTATCCCATTTTTCTGTGATATAATTAATTAATTACAATGCATTTACTCTTCTTTCTTCGGACGTGTATCTAAAATTAAAATTAGGAAAGCGTTCGGTTTATTTTCCATGCAAGTAATTGACACGCCAAAAGGAATAGTAGTCATGACGGAGACTCCATTGGAATTTTTTGCATTGTGGGGCTATATATTCATTCTAGAATGATCAAGCAACGTCCGACACGCATTTGATCGATCCATTGGAAATATTTTCGCATGCGGCTATTCTAGAATAATCAAGCAACCTTGGACACGCATAGTCAATATTCCAACTCATGACTTCTACTATGATATCATATGGAACTATATATCACTTATCTCAAAAATTTAAATTGATGAGAATTATGTGTAGATTTAATTTTTTAAATTTTTATCCGAGCCCTCTCCATTTCAAGAGAACAAGTGATCAGGCCTGTCCTGCGGGTAAAACTGTAAGGTTTGTGCCCAGTAAGTCTTATTTTGGCTTGATTAATCTCATTATTCCTTGTTTTGGTTTATCTTTCCCCTGCACGTTTCAACGTATTTGGTTTGTTTTGATTTAGGTAAAAGTGTCTTTCTTTAGGTTAAGTCATGTCCTTCTTTTGACGCCTAGGTTCTAGTTTTTTATAGTTTATATGTATTCCCCATGTGTCAAATTGTAACCACGGTTTTCCTCCGCTATAAGTGAGAGCAATCAATAAAATTGGATTATTGTCCTCTTTCTTTTCTTTTCTTTTCTTTTCTTTTCTTTTCTTAAAAAAAAAGTGATTAGGCCTGTGATTTATTCTCATCCCAATTTTCTTAACATCCATGTCAAACTGATAGAAGCCCCCTTAATTATATGATTAAAGTTAAACGGGCTTCATCCATGAGAAATGTATCATGCTGCATGTCTAAATCTTGTGGATTAAACTGTCGTGTGTACACTTTTATTTGTTCAAAAAACAGCAAAATAAAGCCCTTAGATATATATCATGATGACCAGCTAATTTATAAGCTTCCAAAACAGCACCTATATATTTCTGTATTGGCTTTGAACAAAACGAGGCATGCAGCAGAAGCCTTGAAGATAGATATGATCAGAACCGCTAGCTTGGCAAAAAGAAGATAAGTATGAGAAGCCAAGCATGAGAAGCCAAGCACAGAAATTCAACCTTAATATGACTTTCAAGGGAACCACTGTAAGCCATCTATGAACTATATTGCTTACCTAGCCGCGCGTTTTTTTCCTCCTTTTCTCTCATATTAAGAATCAACTAGCCAAGATTGGAGCAGAAAATCGTGATCTTTTCTTGATTGGAACAGTTTTGGGCATATTTTGGTATTTTGGCCATAACTTTGGTTACGGATATCAGAATCGCTCATGTGACCCTAATTTAGAAAACTATTTTCGACGTATACGACGTGGGCACCTAGCTACACTCCGTGTGCATCATTTTCTAGGCTAAATTACACTATTTTTCCCTCTAAATTCCTATTTTTAGTTTTTTTTTTACCTTTTATGATAATATTTCATTTACTATTTTAGAAGTGATTCCGAACTCAATTAGGCCAGACTTTTTATAGATTACTTCTTTTATTACGTATTTAATGTTGGCATGATTATTGGAATTTTGCTATTTTTGGTAAAATTCTGATAAGGTCAATTTTCAGTTATTACAGCCTGGCTTGTGGGTTGACTGGACCATTATTGAATTTTGATAATTTTGAATTGAACATCAGAGGTGTTTCTCTGTATTTTTTAGGCGATTCTCTTGTCTTCTTTCTTGTGAATTATCTGTTAAAACTAACCTGCAAAATAATCGTTATTCTGTCTGGTGTCAGAACTTGACTCTCTACTTGAAACTTGGGTTGAAGAACATACCATGAGGAGGCAAGAGAGTGAGCCAAGCGACATGCTGG
>QEOT01001851.1:70231-152472 GCA_003123785.1 Pterocarya stenoptera
ATCTCACATAGTTCTTTTGAGAAATAGTGAAACTATCTTTCATGTGAATTCTAGATTTGTGTGAATTCTAAAATTTGTTCACTTTTTTTTAAAGGGAGTGTAAATTTCACGTAATGCATTTGTTTTCACAACCTTTTTTTAACTCATCTCATCAAATCAAATCATTATAACTTTTTTAAATTCTTGTATAAAATAAAATAAATAATTTAACTTTTTCAAATATTAAAATAAAAATAATATTAAAAATATAAATTTTAATAATATTTTATTTAATTTTTAATTTTTATATCAACTTATCTCATCTCATCTATCATAACAAATTAGAGATAATCATTTCTCTTTCGTCAATTTGGCATATTTGGAAGTGATTAAATTGCTAAGTGGACAAATATTTTGGCATATTTGGAAGTGATTAAATGCTAAGTGGACAAATATTTTCGAAAAATAAAAAACTTTTGGCAAAAAAGTAGCCGGCCTCCACCCGAACTTCCTTCTCTAAGGGCCAATGGAGCCCACTCACCCTACGGTCTACACTACAGCTAGTAAGTGGTACCCACATCTGGTTTTCCAATCGTGCAAGCAAACACCGACTCTTCCACAACGTCTCCTGCAAAGAGAACGTCCGTCTTCTCTTTAGAATAATATCCTTTCCGTGAGAGCCATTGCATGTCTTTTTCTTTCTATTTTCATTTCCACACTATACTTTCAAGATAGTATTTTCTTCCTCAACTCTTCACCAGTTTTATTTTGGTCAAATTCATTGCTCTCCAGTCGCCATTCACCTACACGCACCCCACCATCCCATCTATAGCTGTCGATCTACTGGGATGGCATAGAGCAACGCCAAAAAGTTCGGCACATAACCCTCATACGTGGTTTGTTTCCACACGTGTTTCTCACGGGCCGCTGCACAATGATGTTTGTGACGGCTACATGTGTCATACCAGCAGCGTTTTCTCGTCGAAATCTTCCATATCTGAGCCACCCAGTCGTCATCTTATCTGCGCGTGGCTGCCAAGCACCAACACAAGAGCACATAAATGCAAATGATCAGCAGATCAGTCTACTCGATGTCAAATTTTTCACTATGTTATCGTTTTCTCTAAACCGAGATCTCAAAGAAGGGTATGAGGATCTCTTCAAAAATCATCTCAATGCAACAAGCAACAGTGCACCCGTCACCCTCACCACTTTCAGTAGAGGATCCATCACTTTCATAGTAGTTCCATTGTTCGCAATTTTTTGCGAACAACTTATTGTCGTCTTTTAAGACGGCGTCCTCTTTGTAGGACATCGGTGACGATCAATAAATTAGTCGTAAAAATTCATTTTTTTTCTTTTTTATCTACCACTTTGCACTGTTGTTATTGTTCTGGAGTGTTTGTTGAAGAATCACACCCCCTCTTCTTGTATCATCTTTTTTAATGAAATATATTTACTTGTTTAGGAAAAAAAAAAAAAGAGTAAAAATTGGTACCCACATCTGGTTGGAGCCCACCTTGGATAGACGTACAACTGTACAACCAGGACCCCACCTATATCTTTTACCGACGTAAAGTCAGTCTAGACTCTAGAGCAGTGTTTTTAATTTCGTTTCGTACCGGCTGGTACGGCCGAAATATGCCGTATCGGCCGGATAGCCTATACAGACAAGTATACTGTTTCGTACCGGTTAAAATTTCGACCGTATCAGCTGATATATCGGCCTTTACCGGCCTATATACATATTTCGGCCTTTATTTTTATTTTTATTTTTTTTTCATTTCTTCAAACTACAAGCTCATTTTTAGACTCCCTTAATTCAGACTAGACTATTTATAATTTATTCATATATATACTATTATTTTAGAATATAATTTTTATATATAATTTATTAATATATCGACTATTCCGAAACAATATTAATATCGAAATATTTCGTCTCAATGCCTCGACCGAAACGGTATTCAAAACATTGCTCTAGAGCACAGTCCAATATCAGTAAAATTTAAAATATAATTAAGTTTTGTACAAATAATTTACATTGGACTAGTTAGAAATTTTTAATTTAGACTTTGAGTTACATTAATTTTAAAGAAATTTTTAAAGTTGGAGAGTCACTATTCACTCTTCAATTCCATATTTTCTTCACAAATAATCAATAAAATTTTATTAAATTCTTTTTAAAACTTTCATTAGTAAACAAGACTATATTATGTTGAATAATTAGGTTGATATGAAAAATAGTTAGAGAATAATAATTTTCAGTAAAAATTAAATTATTAATTAATATATAAAATATATTGATAAAATATATAAAAATTTATTATAATAATATATTATATTATTATTTTGATTTTGATATGAATAATTTAATATGAATTAATATCTTCAATAACTTTAATTTTAATCAAAATCTTAACTTTTAACTAAATTTTAGGCTGTGTTTAGATTCAAAAATTATCTCATCTCATCTCATCTTATCATTATAATTTTTTTAAATTTTTATATAAAATATAATAAATAATTTAATTTTTTTAAATTTTAAAACAATAATATTATTAAAAATAATATTTTCGTTAATTTTTATTCTTTATCGAACGATCTCAAACCAGTATTTAGAGTTGGATAATTCTCTCACATGTCCGTCGCCTTTACCGTTACGTGCCTAAGAGACCAACACGTGGCTCCATGCATCACCGCAGCAACAGTCCTCCAGGCCTTTCCTTCAAAAGAAAAAAAAATAATAATCATCTAGCCCAAAAAAATTGCGGCACGTGTACGACAATGATGAGAAGAACACGTCGATATGTCTACATCAGCTTCTTCAAAAGTCGCTCCTGCAACTTTGACGATCTGCTGAGCTGTTGATGCTCGAGCGAGTACTCCACGTGTCGGTCCGATCACCTCTGCTCCTCGAGCTTCAAAATGGAAACCCCGGGGCCGATCTGCACGACAGGTACACGCGTCAATACGGGCAACAAATAACGTCGCTTTTTGTCTTAAAGTATGGATTCTAAAGACAGCAAGATCACATACCACGTGCCGCATCTGCCAGGTTGTCATAACGTACACCTATTACCAGTCAGAGTCATTAGTATCGGAGAATGATAGCTTATTATCATGCTGCCTATTTATTATTATTTTTTATTTTATAATTAATAAAACGAATATTAATAAAATTATATATATTTTAAAAAAAATATTAATATGCCGTATTAATTTATTTATTATTTTGATCTTTCATATATATATTATTTTTAAAATTTATTTAATAATTAAAAAAATAAATTTTAATATATTAATATATTTTTATATTTTTTAAAATATTTAAATATATTAAAAAAATATTAAAAAAATAGAAAGAAAAATACTTTATGCTAACGGAACGCCCAGCAATTAAAACTGTGGAGCACGTTAGTACAACTCTTTTTTTTTTTTTTAAATGTTACTTTTAATTTGTCTTACATTTCATATGTTTATTTTATTTTTTATTTTTATTTAATAGTTAAAAAAATAATTATTAATATATTGATATTTCTTTTTATATTTTTTAAAACAGTAATTTACAATCGGCTGGGAGAAACCCGCGTAACCGGATCCACCTTTTCTTAAAAAAATTATTATTTTTACTTCTCTGAGACTTGTCTTTCCCTCCGACTAAAAAAAAAACGTCGGCGTTCCTTTTTTTCAATCGTCGTCGTCGGTGTGGGATCAAAGTACCACCAAACACCGCGTTTCCCATGACTTCCAATTCTTGAAGTTTTTATAGTTTCTACACCACCAAAGTCTCATAAACAGACAAAAGTTCTCCAATCTCTTTGTCCTCTGCCCTCCTCCTCCTCCTCCTTTGGTTGCATCAGACAACAGAAATGGTGATAATTACCCTACTGTTATTAGCAGTTTTATTTGTTGTTGGCCTCGTTAATATATTCTTCCATTTTCCCACCAAGAAGTTCTATGCATGGTTGCAATATATTTCAGCCAACAAATCTTCTTCACCCATGAATATCTCTACCGCCTCCCCACCTCCAGCCGCTTCCCACAAAGAGAGGACTATTGCTCATAATAAGCCAGAGCTCAAAAAGATCTTTGACACCTTCGACAAGAATGGTGATGGATTCATAGCAAAGCAAGAGCTGCGGGAATCACTCAAGAATATCAGAATCTTCATGACAGACAAAGAGGTTGAAGAGATGGTCGTGAAAGTGGATACTAATGGAGATGGTTTGATCGACTTTGATGAGTTCTGCGTGCTGTGCGAATCCATGGTTGGTCAGGAGGGAGAGAATGAGGGAGATGAGGCAGCAGCAGGTTTAGAAAGCGAAGGTGGAGAAGAGGATCTGAAAAGGCTTTTGGTGTGTTTGATAAAGATAGAGATGGCTTAATTACAGTAGAGGAGTTGCGTTTGGTGCTTTCTTCTTTGGGGTTGAAGGAAGGGAAGAAGGTGGAAGATTGCAAGGAGATGATTAGGAAGGTTGATATGGATCGGGATGGCATGGTTAATTTTGACGAGTTTAAGAAGATGATGAAAGGTGGAGGCCGGAGGCTTCTCCTAGCCTTGCTCCTAATTCTCACTAAGCTATTTCCAAACTAGATCTATATTTTAAGGTTTCTCTCTCTATCCTTCTCTCCTTTTCTCTCATGGATATTGACACAGGCACCCACACACATCAGAAAACGCAGAAAATGTGTATAAAACAACAATAAAACAGTACTATTCCTCGCCATGATCATATTCTATGCTTCCATATATATACAGCCCTCGATCCTCTCATTAACTTTGGTGGTGCATGCAAATAAGGTGTTTCATCCTCCAACCATTTTTCCTAGAAGATGTTCATTTCGACCTCAAGTAGATGGAGAAGAACGTCATCTATATGTATATATGTAGATCTTCAAGTTTCCTTTTTTTTCCTTTTTCATGATCTGATCAAAGATGTGACAATCTATATATGAAAATAGGTTAGCCCTCCCAATACGTACAGACTTCCTTTGACTAGATGAAGCTAAGGTGAGAGACAGTAATATTGCGAGTTCCCGGCGTATACCCAGAATACAAAATGATTAAAATTGCAACTGCATTCAAGGCAGGATTATTGTTTCCACATCTGTGGAGAGAGAGAGCGAAAATAGTTCTGAGGAGAGAGCGAAATGGTTCTACTTCTCTATGCTTGGTTGTCATTAATTTTTTTTATCAAAAGGCATGCCGATTCCGCAATGTTTACCAAGGCGGTTGTAACAAGTAATTTTCTTTTTAAAAATATGAAAAAATTAAAAAAATAAATAAAAGACCAATGTAACTTATGGGTTAAATAGAGGGGTCCTACTCAGACGGCAAAATATCACTACTCTTTTTAAAATACGATTTATGATGCCATGGGAGTGAGAGTTTGGATGCTACTTCTGGTTTCAGGTTTCAGGCTGCAGTGGCTTCCATGGAGACAGGTGTGAGAGAAAGTGAGCTTCGCGAGAGAGAGAGAGCACGACCAAACAGACGACAAGAGAGGAGAGAGGGAGATTAAAGAAAGAGAGAGGAGAGGGTTGTATAGGATTTGCTGTGTGTTCTATTCTTTTGCTATTGAAAATTGAAATACAAACATGTCCATTAGAAGGTATAAATGCCCTCTCACCCTGTTTGAGTTATTATCTACTCTTATTATAGTCTTGATTATTTTAACCATTCATTTCATTTTATTTAGTTTAATTATTACAAATTTTTTAAATTTTTATATAATATAAAATAAATTTTTAAAATTTTAAAATAAAAATAATATTAAAAAATATTTTTTAATAATATTTAATTTAATTTTTAACTTTACTCTCAATTATAAAAACAAACGAAATTTGATTAGAAATCCTGCTACAGACAAAAGCCACCGAATAGGCTATTTATTTTTTGTTTTTCTTATAATTTTTTCTATTTATAAATATATTTTTTAAAATAAATCATAACATCATTTAAAAATATTTTTTTAATTATTAAATAATAAATAAATAAATATCCGGTGGCCATCCCACCATCGGGTGGCTTTGGTCTGGATAACTCTTTATTTATTTTTATTTATTTCGCAAATAAGAAAACGTGAGAACTGAGGGTAGAGGACACGCGTCGAAGGTTAAGCCCTTCGTTGAGTATGCCACGTGGTCGCCCCGGTAGAAAACCTTAACCAAAGATTTGGGGGGAAAACATAAATATTTTAACAACGAATTTTCGATCCATCGCACGAAGCACCAACCAAAAAACATGCGTTTCCGCTGAAATAAACTCGCCGCCCCACTCACCTTCTCGGCTTCCGCCACGTGGCTATTCCCCCTTCGCTTTCCTTCCTCGACGACGTCTGTTTCTTGTATATAGTTTCTCTATGAAGCTGTTCAAGCTCTGAAACTTTTGTCCTGTTGAGTTTCGCGCAAATGGTTGATGTTTCGGAGACTAGCTTGAAGGTGGACGACGAGATGGAGCTGGATTTAGGGTTGTCGATCGGAGGGAGTTTTGGAAAACCGGAGAAATTGAAACCGGTGAAAAAAGTGTATGCTCTTGTGGCTGATTGGAAATCCAACGAGTACGACGTTGGCTTGAAGGAAAACCGCCGGGGGTTTTCAAGATCCAGTATGTCGCCGGGTCTTGATGATAAAGATGCGGAGCTTCTGGATCCGCAGGCGAAGCGGGAGATGCACGCGTTACGGAGGCAAGAAGCGAAGAAAAAGAGACAAGAGAAGCAACAGCTGAGGAGGGTTATGTTTAGAGCGAGGAACGGAGAGAACGGAAACGAGTGCCAAAGGAAGGAGGAGGAAGAGCAGCCGGCGCGCAAGAAAGGGAGGACAGAGGAAGATGCGAGGAATGTGAATCTGCATATGAGCGATGAGCAAATGCAAAAGCGGATGCAGCACAAGCACAATGACGTTACCAATCCGGTGCCCTTTGCGGTGGCGACTGTGGAGTACCCTTACCGGCCGACGAACGGCTTGCGTCTTCCTTGCGTGATGCCGCGTTGGATACCCGGTGGAGGCGGGTTTGAGCCATCGGCGTGCCGGGGTTTCAGGCCGTACAAGGAGAGTCGAAGTCCGGGGCATAACTTTTCCAACGGGTGCGAACGGGAGCCGATTCAGCCGATTGGTGATAGAAACGGTGGGAATAGGAAAACGGCGGCGCATGGTTCGCCAATTTGCAGTTCCTCTGCGGGTTCCGAGGATCCGAGCTCTTCTCTTGAAGGTAACCCCATGGTTATTTCCCTCTTTATTTGTTTATTATTATTTTTTTAATATTTTTGGATTTAGCAAAATATATTTTCTATGGACCTTAATATATTATTCTGTACATTTTTCTATTTCCATTTTTTGGCTTTCCACTTTCATGATATAAAAATATAATTTAAGAACTAACCTAATAAATGAGAAATGATATTTATAGTTTTGTCCTAATGCTGTGTAATTATTTCGAAAAGAATTTTGCTATATTCTGGCACTTTTGGGTATTCTTGACATACTTTACATTGGTCGAAATAGCTATTTTATATTAAAAATATATATATGCAGTCAATCACATTAATAAAATGTGTAATGAATATGTAAAAGTGACTATACATAAAATTTTTATTTTGAAAAAGAGTAAAATTTATTATTAAAAAGTTAGTCTTAAGATGTTAAAAAATTAGTCTAGCATTACTCTTAAGAAATTTCAAAGCTATCATATACAATTGAATTTTAAACTATTCATATCTGGATTAAAAAAATTAAAATATTAAAAATATGTAGAAACACATTGGGAGCTTTGGAATGATTGAAAAATGAGATAAAATGAAAATTTTGTGAATAACAGTGAGATAGTTTGAGTTAAGTATTTATTTGATTTTGAAAAATGAGAGAAAAAAAAGTTGAATAAAAAATATTATAAAATTAAAATATTAATAGAATATAATATTTTAATATTATTTTTATTTTAAAATTTGAAAAAGTTAAATTATTTTTTAATTTTTATTTAAAAATTTGAAAAAGTTGTAATAATTAGTTTGAAAATGTTATAATTAAGGGTGTGACTGGTCCAGTTTTAGACAAAATTTAGGATCGAAGTGGTATGTACCGGTTTTACATTTTTCAAAACTGATTACATTCTGGTTATCTTCCTAAACCGGTATCTCCGGTTTTATCGATTTTCGATCCAGTCGGTTTTCTTATTTTTTTAAAATGTAAAAAACATATAATAAAGTGTTATTTCTTATAATAAAATGTTATTAATAATTTAATATATATATTTTATGTTTAGAGCATATGATCAATTAAATTTTTATCTTTAAGATTAAACTTTTATTTTATAAATTATAATAACATTATTTTTTATATAATTATATTAATAACATATGATCAAATAAATTATAAATGTTTATATTTAATATTAACATTTTATGTTATAATTTATTAATTATAATATGAAATTATTTCATATATGATATATAATTAGGATAAAGATGGTCTGCTGCCCCAAGTGTACCGCTTGGGTAAATTTTTTTTTTAGTTAATGATTAAGAAAATGATTTTAAATGTATTGATATATCTTTTTTATTTTTTAAATGTATTTAAATAAGTTAAAAAAATGTGAAAAGCAAAAAAAAAAAAAAATATTGATTTTACGCTGGGCATACCGCCCAGCGGTCAAAATGGGGTGGCATACTAGCCGCACCCATATAATTATATATATTTATATATAAAAATTTAATATATAATTATATATTATATATAAAACTTATATATATAATATTTTGTATAATATATATAATTAATTTATATATATTTTTCCAACCGGTCCGAATCGGTCTAGTCCGGTCCTGAAAACTACGGAACCGAAACCGGATCAGGTCCGGTCGGTTTTCATAATATAGGAACTGGTTTCGAACCGAACAAATTGGTCCAGTTCGGTTTTCCAGTTTAAATTTACACCCTTAGTTATAATGATTAATTTGAAAGTGTTTGTGTTTGAATGTTATTTGAAAAGGAAATGAGATGAGATTGAAATAAGCATGTTCTGGTCCTTTTGTGCTTGTACTATAGAACTAATTGTTTCATTCTGTTTGAAGGCATAATTTCATTAGATGGTCTTGTGACGACTGTGATATGTAATAGAAACAGGCTTGGTCGGGCAAGTGCCTCGAAATCATATATCTATATCTTTAACTAACCGAAGTAGTGATGTATTCCATGACCTTTAATCCTCTAAACCATGTAAGTGAACCGATAGGTTAGTATGTTTAGTAGAAATGTCTCTATAAAAAATGACTGCTAAGGTCGTAAGATCATGTTTGATGACGACTGACAAGTAAAATGTGGAATGAGGAATGAGGAATGCTTTCTTTATTCTAGATATTGTCATCCCTAGTCACATTTGTGATTTGGCACATTTTAAGTGATTAATGATAGAAGAAGCCACTTGAAATGTGTCACGTCACCAAATGCGATTTGGGATAATAATGTTTCTAATGAAGGGTTGGGTAGCCCAAGTGGTAAGGGCGAAGTTGTATGCATGTGTCCCGTGTCACAGGTTCGTTTCTTCCTAAGATCAAACTGTGATTTAAGTAGGCAGCCATGGTGGTGGGTAGCTGTGCTATTCTCTTCAGGGGTTTAGGTCCCATGGGTGAGCCCTAGCTCCTAAGGGCTCTGCCGTGGAGTGATTCCACATCATAAAAAAGAAGAAGAAGAAGAATGAAGAGTGGCATTGCTGGTGTGGAATTGGTTACATAAAATTGAGTGATCTATCGTCCATTTTTATCGGTTTAAATTGGTTGTATGTTGTTGCCTTTGCATTAGCTAAACCAACCATACACAGTTACACTTCAACTGTTCATTTAAGTATCAAAATCATTCATTTCAGATAATCATTCTTGTCAATACAGGTTTAATTTAGGTCTTGTTTGGATAGTCTAAGTATTTTTATCTCATTTCATCATTATAAATTTTTTAAATTCGCACACAAAATATAATAAATAATTTAATTTTTTCAAATTTTAAAACTATAATAATATTAAAAAAATAATATTCTGTCAATATTTTATTCAATTTTAATTTAAAACTATTTCATCTTATCTCATCTCACTATTCAAATCTCTCCTAAATATTCCTCTATCTTTCCAGGTGTTGGAAGTGGCAGTGATTCCACAAGCCATTCCAGTAACTCCTTAGCTGAACAATCACAATTAAAGGGTCAGAAAGCAAATGAAACCAAGGGCCAGTCAAAACACAGTGCTTCCTCTGATACTGCAGAATCTGTCTATGACATCAATGTCAACCCCACGGAGACATTCGTTCAACAGAATACTACTCAACCTAGCCCACCTAGACCTAAGGAAGAGTCCATGCTGGAAACTGAAGCAAAAGCAAGTGACAAGCACAAATCAAATACCGAAAACGCAGCACCTTGCTTGAAGAAGGAAACAAAGTTAGAAATGGGAAAGCCTCCCGTACCCGCACCACGGACTCAGAACCAAAACCCTCATAATTCTCTCCCTCAAATGCCATGTGTATCAACCACAGGTAATGGTCCAAACGGGAAAACCATTAGGGGGTTTCTATACAGATATACGAAATCGGAGGTTAGCATCATCTGTGTCTGCCATGGAAGCTCATTCTCACCAGCTGAGTTTGTGCAGCATGCTGGGGGCACGGATGTCTCCCATCCTTTGAAACATATCACTGTCATTCCTTCTGCTTTTGGATGATGCGCGCACTGAACTTGATCATGATCTCTAGTGTCATTGCCTGTTGTGGGTTTTTGTTCTTTTTACATGCTGGATTGATTCAGGTGGGGGAATGGAGAAACTTTCAGGGAAGATTGTATTGGAGTGTTTGTAACTTTGTATATACTCGAGAGTTGGGAGGAGCTCTTCCTTTCTAATGAATGTTTGAGAGACTCGACTTGCATCTTTTGAATGTTGATATTCCTTGTTTTTTTAAACTGCTTTTGACATGCATTACTGGATATTACAGATTTAATTATCTTTGATTCCTGTAAAAAGCTATAGCTTATTCATTTCTTGACTATTAAAACCTTCTAATTTGTGGGTTCGCTTTTGTCATAAGGATTATGATCTTTAATGCTGACTGCATATTTAATGAGCCGGACGGGTGCCTTTTACTATTTTACACCAATCAATAATAAGAAAATACGTAGGAATTGTGAGAGGAGATATCTCCAAGGGCAGGGCAAGGGCACGGGCCCCATGTATAAGGTCTGAGATGGGCCAGGTCGGCCTGGGAGGAGGACACAAGGCAAAGTGTCCTAACAAGAGGATGAGAGGCAGGCAGTGCAACCTGACACCACATCTGGCCAGTCGTCAGAGACATCCCTAACCCTGACATAGCAGGGCAGCTTGATACCATAACTGACCGACTGTCAGAGACATCCCTGTCCTTGACATAGCAGTCTGGACGGCGCATGAGGATGAGCGAGTCTGTCTTGGACTACGCCACATTTAATGGAGAATGAGTGGGCACACCATGGCAAGGGTCACGCCACATTTAATGCGCATTGGGGATTGGCACGCTACAATATGCCCCCTAGGTGCCAACGACAACTCTGGTCAAGCCTAGCAAGTCTGAAAGGAAGCAGAAGGTAGGTAGAGACATCCAATCCCAGTATAAAGCCGCTTGCAAGTCACTATCACCTCGGGGCTCACCTCGACCAGGTATAAATACCTCACTCTTTGCCAAGAAGGGATTACTTACACTCTTGAATACTTCTACTCCGATTCTTCCTAGCTCTCATTTTTTCTCTTCATCATTTACCTTGAACTAACTTGAGCGTCAAAGGTACTACGGCTTCGGAGCCCCCCATTCTCTAAATTAATATAAACCAGACCCAAGCCCCAAAAACGTGGAGTTGCCCAGGCGGCGAAGCACGACATCAACAGAAATTTTAACAAAATTAACAATACAATTGCATGCAGTGAATTTGCATTAATTTTGTCATTACTTTCTTCTCTTTCCCCCCGCCCAACCCAATCTCCCCTCCCCTCTCTCTCTTACTAAAATACCCTCTCTCTCTCTCTCACACTCTCAGAGCACTAGCAATGGCTTATTCATCTTTATCTTCATCTTCATATTTGCATAATATGTTTAAATTCATCTACACTAGCTTATGCATCTCTAGATTTTTACATAGTTATGAATAGTACTTCTTCAAATTTGAAGTACTATTCACTCTCCAAACATTATTTTTAATGTTTTTTCTCTCTCATATCCATTAAAATCAACTTTGTGGCATTTGTACTGAGATGATTTGGATATATGAAATTTGTATTAAGTTGATGATACAAAATGTTTTTTAGTACATATTAATATTTATTGATAAAATTAGTTATTTTGATATATGAAATTAGTAATATTTAGATATATGGAATTTGCATTTTTGAGCATACGGTGCAAATTGTAAAATATATAAAAAAGAATAATTTAAAGAAAAAAATAAAAAAATAATAATAATTTATTATTTAGTTAAAAATGCATAATCCAACGTGGAAGTTTTTCTTGATATACAAAATCAATCTTTAAAAAATGTAATTTTAAAGATGCATATAAAGAAACTAATGCCAGTGCTCTCACTCGCTAAAATACTCCATCAAAAAGTGGAGATGAGAAAATACTTTCCATATGGTGTCTGCTCTTGCTGAACACTTTAAATTCACTAAATGAAGATGAGAAAATTTCAATGTGGATTACGATGAAGAAACTTTTATGAAGAGTTTCATCCTGGTAGAAAATTTAAATGAAGATAAAACAGGTACTTTCTAAAATCTCTCGAGTGGTTGCAGATCCAAATGAGGAAGATGGGTTTGTTCGAAATTTGCTTAAATGGATTTAAAATCTATTGAAAGAGATGGGTTCGACAAAGGAGAAGAAAGAGAGGTTTTGGAAGACCGGAGAAATGAGAGAAAGAGCTGGGTTCAAAAAGGGTTCCGATTCCATACTGGGAGAAGAGAGAAAAGGTAGAGAGAGGGGAGAGCTCAGGGCTCAGGGAGACAGAAGAAGGAAACGTTGCACCCACCGAAGTCTTGTGAGACTCCTGCGTGTTTGCATTTTATTGGAGGGTGTAAAAGGGAACAACACCCTGACCGATTTGAATGTAATTCAATTTTTCAGGTAGGCTATTAAGTTCATCCACGTGCCTACACCAGTCATTGATGTGTTATTTAAGGAGTAGAGCTAAAGGTGCAATACTTTGAAAAAACATGAGCTTAACCATAAAAAAAAAGAAGATAAAATTACTTTAAAGCTAAATAGAAATCTAGGACTTACAAGTTTGGTGCATTCATTTTGAAAAGAATAAGAGAAAACCTTAGGATCGGTTCATCCAACATTAACCAATTAACAGTTGACTTGGTCTAAAATGTGCTTCAAAGTTTAGAAGTGTCAAATTGTATCAAGGATAAGTCCAGGATTTGGTCAAGGAAGGGTAAGGGAAAATGGTCCTTTCTAGAGGCTGTATTTAATTTCCTATAGTCTACACACATTCTCCAACCTATGGTCTCTCTAGTAGGCACCGATTCTCCCTTATTATTTTCCACCACAGTTATACCAGATTTTTTTGGAACAACTTGGATTGGGCTAACCCATTTGCTATCAGCAATGGGATAGATAATGCCTATGTCTAACAACAAGACTTCCTTTTTTACCACTTCTTTCATTATGGGGTTTAGTCTTATTTGCATCTCTCTAAAGGGTTTTAAATCCTCTTCCAAATATATCCTATGTGTGCAAATAAAAAGGCTTATACCTTTAATGTCAGCAATGGACCAGCCAATGGCTGATTTGTGTTGTGCTAAAATTTCCAGTAACTCACTCTTTTGGTTAGGGATTAAGAATGCAGAGATCACGATTGGAAATTACTTTTCTGGTTCAAGGTAGGCGTATTTCAGTTCCGAGGGCAGTGGCTTTAATTCCAGCACTGGGGTCTTTTCATTGGAGGGCTATGTCGAGGCTTGTAGTGCTGGTAGCGACTCAAATTTGAGCTTCCACTGCATCTCATTTGAATTTCTTGCATCACAAAGAGAGGAAAATTGATTAGTAGACTCAATTAAATCAAGGGAGTCTTCTAAATCCTCCCAATGTTCATCACAATTGTAATTTAATAAAGAGTTTTCAGAAAGTAAGGATTCCAATGCATTGACTTCTTCAACGTCTTCAAGTTCTTGAGGTTGCCTGTCCAAGTTAAAAATATTCAGTTCTAAATTCATATTCCCAAAACTCAACTTTAAAACACCACTTCTACAATTAATTATTGCATTAGAAGTTGTTAGGAATAGCCTTTCTAAAATCACAAGTGGCGAAAAGTTTGAGTGGGATGACAACTTCATATCCAATACCACAAAATCCACAGGGTAATAGAATTTATCTACTTTAACCAAGACGTCCTCAACAATACCCTTAGAAATTTTTATGAATCTATCGGCAAGCTACAAAATGATTGAAGTGGCTTTTAGTTCCCTTATCCTCAACTGTTCATACACACTATAGGGTAGCAAACTAACCCTCGCACCTAAGTCTAGCAAGGCTTGACCAATCTTAGAATTTCTAATGACACATGAAATAGTAGGTGATCCAGGGTCCTTGTACTTAGGTGGTGTGTGATTTTGAATAATGACACTAACTTGCTCAGTGAGAAAAGCCTTTTTCTGCACATTTAGTTTACTTTTCACAGTGCATAAATCCTTTAGAAACTTAGTATAAGCAGGAATTTGTTTAATAGCATCAAGAAGTGGAATATTAATCTTAACTTGCTTAAAAAATTTTAGGATTTCAGCATACTGTTTTTCTTCATGCAAAGAAAATAAATAATGTGGAAAAGGTATATATATGGGACATGCGTCATTATTTGGATCTCAAGTGCTTGACTCACCACTAACTAAAGGAGGGTTAGCTTTTTTACCTGAATTTCCTGCACTATAGGCAGGGATATCCATAACCTTACCATTCCTCAAAGTTGTAATAGCTTTCACTGATTTTACATTGGACCCTTCACCATTATTCTGAGATAGTTGACATTGCCCTTATGGATTGGGTTGGGCGAAATTTGCCATTCTCTCACTTTGATATTGTTGATGGCCTGAGAATTTTGGTTGTTGATCGTGGTCTAACTTTGCATAAACTGTTGTAAGCTAACAGTTAGCTGCCGAATGGGGTATTCCACTCCCTTTTTCTGCATTGGAGGGGGTTGATTTGCAAAGTAAGAGGGTCCCGAGCCTTGGCCAGTTACCACATAGGGGATATACTGACCTTGTCCTTGGCCCAGACTGTTCATTTTTCCAGCTGAAATTTGGATGACTTCTTCAACCTACATTGTAAGTATTAGAACAAAGTTCAGAAAAATTCTTAGAAATCATATGCATAGGGTTGAATTGATCAAGCAAAACTTCCTTAAAAGCAGAAATTGTTGGGCATACATCTGTCACATGCCCTGGGCCCTTACATATGTTGCATTTTTCAAAAGTAGAGGGTAGGACTTGCAACTCATTGACTTTCTTAAGCTCTATAGATTCTAACTTCTTGGAGATTAATGCAAGCCTAGCATGTAAATCATCAGATTCTTCAAATGATATTTTTCACTCCCACTTAAAGATTTTTTATTTTCAAATCTGTCATATGCCTCAGAAACATCCCATGACTGAGCATTTTCAGACAAATAATCAAGTACTCAAATGCCTCCAAGGGTTGTTTATTAAAAAATTCACCATTACACATGGTTTCCACAAATTTTCTCACTTTTTATTGTAAACCCTCATAGAAAAAACTTATGACTCTCCAATTCTCATATCCATGATGAGGACATGCATTTAATAAATCTTTAAAATGCTCCAAGCAGTGATAAAATGTTTCCACATCCTTTTGACCAAAATTCATAATTTATCTTTTCAAGGCATTGGTTCTATGCATGGAAAATTTTTTTTAAAAAAATTCAATTTGCATTTCTTGCCAAGTCCCAATGGATATTAGCCTTAAGGAATTCAACCATATTTTAGCCTTGTCATTTAAGAAAAATGGAAACAATTTTAATCTTATGACTTCTTCAATGCATATTCTATCCGTGAAAGTTGAGCAAACATCTTCAAACTCTTCGATGTGCAAATAGGGATTTTCTGATTCCATACCATGAAATTGTGGTAGCAATGGAATCATCTCGGTTTTAAAATTAAAAGCATTTGCATTAAGAGACAAAATGATACAAGAAGGGGTGTTAGTCCTGACAAGCTGTAGATACTCTCTAAGTGTCCTGTTTTGATTTACCATTTCCCTATCATGATGTTCATCTTTAGCCATGATACTATCAGTCAGATGATGCTTCAAGAGGCAATGATGCAGAGTTAAAAGATGCCAATAATTCTGTTCCAACCAGCTGAGATGTTTGGTCTCTAGACCAAAGGGAAAAAAGGTCAGATATCACCTAGGCTATGAAGAGGTTCACAGCTCCACAAACGTCTTTTTAGCAGCAAAGGAATGCTCTAATAAGCACCAGTTGTCCCCGGCAACAGAGCCAAAAACTTGACTCGGTCTAAACTATGCTTTCAAATGTAGAAGTGTCAAGTTATATCAAGAATAAGTCTAGGATCGTATTCCACAAGGACAAAGGATTATCAAAGCATTTGTGAAATTTAATTAGAAAGTATGATAATATATGAGAAGTGTGAAGAAGTAAAATGAAGAATAAAATTCTTTCTTTTTGTATTTTTTTATGTATGTATAAACAATAAGCAAAATGGATTTTAATATATTCACAAAGAAAGATTTAATAAAAACGGAATATTTGGTTGTGCTTTGAGGATCTAGGTTTTGTAAATCTTAAAAAGATGGATTAAATTATAAAAGGAATAGCTACTAGAAATTTAATATTCTAAATGATGAAAAACTGTAATTCCAATTCCTGCAAGTAATAAACAGAATTTTTAAATATAAAACTGAAAATAATTGTTGTAAAAAAAAAGATTTAACAAACACTTGGGTTGAGGATGAGATTCTCTTTGTTTCGGTCTAGAAAATTTCCTCGATTAACAAACCGGTCAAGGCATTGATAAACGGAAAACAAAAAAAGTTATGCTCAAGTTTTGTAATATTTTCCTAAGGGTTTCACAACCTTACCAACCAAACACTCATTATCAATCAACTGAGAGAAACCTTGATAATTTTAAGCATTTGTTGTGTCTTACATCAACAACAAATCAAGAGCAAGAGCTGCAATCTATTTTCAATTCAAATTTGACTAGCAACAAGTGAAATCCATATTCATCAACGAAACATTGCATTAAACTAAAACCCAAAACAAATCAAGTCTCATTCCACAACCCAAGCTTCAGAAATTAGCTACACATGGAATTTCTGCAGCAAAAATTAATCTAAGCAAAACCATATTGAAATCTGAGAAAATATCATAAATGAGATAAACCCTCAAGTGCCAAACAAATAGTCTCTGAAAATACCCAACAGTTCAAACGGCACAACCCCAGAAATAATAAACCTCCAACCAAGCATAAAAGCAAGAGAAATAAAATAAAAGGAAATCCACCGAAAGGAAAATGAAAATACACTACCCAGAAAGTTGAAAAAATAAAAATCAAAGAGAAAATAGACTAGCTGAAACTGTAGCTCCAAGAAAAAGTAAAACCAAAAATAAAATGAGAAGAGAGCCTTCATGATTTTTCCTTTCCCTTTTATATCTCTCTCTCCTTGCTGCAGATCGCACCCTTGCCTCTTCAATTCCAGCCTGCTGCACCTCCAGCCAATCAGATTTGCTCCACTCCATGCCTGCGCACCAGTCGCATCTCTCCACGATTGTGCATAGTAGCTCCTCCTTTGGTTCGTTCCACTCCCAAGTGCTAATGCATAAGTGTGAGGCGTGCTCCTCATTTTTGCCTGTGGCCATCTATTAGCTTAATAGTGTATGTAGTTGCAAGTCTAGGGGCTCTCCATGCGTGGGCTTCAGCTTTATGAGCTAGGGGTGGGCAGCGGGGCCCACCCCATTTCCGCTCCACCCCTGTGTGGCAGGGCGGACCACCCCGTCCAGTAGATGCGGGGAGAGGGGCCACCCGCCCGCATCTGCCACCAAACCCGAGGACGAGGGCGGGATAGGGGTGCCCCCCGCCTCGGGTTTTATATATATAAATTATATAATTATATATATAAATTATATAATTACATAAATATTTAAAAAAAAATAACCTAAGCATGAAACGGCGTCGTTTCATGGCTGGGTTTAATTTTATTAACCCTCCCAGGCATTTCATGCTTGGGATTAATTACCCCGAAACCCCCCCACACGAGCCCTTCGACTTCCATAATCCCCTCTCTCTCTCTCTGAATCTGTCGCCATGGTCCCTCTTTGCAATCTCCATCTCCGTCGCCATCATCGTAACTTGTGACTCTGTCTTTATCTCTGTCACCAAAGGTAAGAAACCCTAAATTTAAAATTTAATTTTTTGTGATTGATATGTTATGGAATGGAGATTAGAGGAAGGATGGGGTTTAACCGGAGATGGAGGATGAGATTTTGTGAATTGTGTGCTGTGGAGATTTGATTGTGCATGTGGTTTGAATTTTTGATGGTTGATCATTGATGAATCTGTCCAGTGTCCCGTCCATGTATTTTTGAGAATTTTTTTTGTTTGCATTATATAATGTGTGTGAATGATGAGTTAATTTGTGTTTAATTAATTCGGATTGGAAACCTAAATTAATTTAGGGCTCTAATCCGAAACCCTAAATTAATTTAGGGGTTTCAATCTTTAATACCTATTTGCAATGAAATTCAAACTTTCTTTCAAAAAAAAAAAATTGCAATTTGCAAGGGGAGAAATTAGTTGGCTTGCATTGTTAATTGCTGAATGTTTGTTGGTTTAAAAAAAATGTTTGATGTTTGAATCTTTGATCACAATGAATCAATGATCATTGATATTTGTTCTTACTTTTTCCAATATATATGCTATAGCTTAGATATTAATTGATTTAGGGTATTTCAAAACCCTAAACAATATTTAGTAACGAAATTTACAATATTTACAATATTTTAAATTTTACAATATTTCAAATTTACAATATTTCGAAAAGTCAATAAACAATTTTATAACATCTAAGAAGGTCCAACTTATTAGTTATAAATATTGTAACAAAATCACCATCCATTAATAAATCTTTACAAGAGATTAAGTTATAATTAATTAAGATGAAATATATATATATGAATATCAAGTGATACTTTTTTTAATTCTACTTTTTTTTATGTTTATTATATAGTTGCTATGCTTATGTTCATTCTATTTTTTCTATGTTTATATTCTTTCAATAATGAAATTTTTTATGTTTTTGTCATGTCCAAAATTAAAAATAATCAGGATGTTAATTGTTTGGCATGTTGCTATGTTTTCTATAATTTCAGATTTCTTGTTTACTTTAATTCATGGATATGCCAGCAGATTCTAGTGCGAGCTCTCATTTCCAAGCCAAGGGCACCCCTACCCCTACCCCTACCCCTACCCCTCCTACTCATACCCTTACCCCTACCCCTACCCCTAAGGCACCTTGCCCCACCCCCAAGAAACCTGCTTTAATAATTTGGAGTCATTTCACCAAATTAGAGGGTGGTGACCCAAGTAACTCCCAAGCCAAGTGTAACCATTGTGGAAAAATTTATGAATGTCACTATAGGAAACATGGTACCTCACAATTAAAGGTGCACTCATAAGAACAATGTAAAAAAAGTCCAATATTAAGATCACTACAAGAGAAAAGCCAATCTAGGCTAGAAATTGGACTTTAAAAAATGGCGGATGGGACTAGTGGGGTGCAATTTTGAGGGGGTATACTAAATATGATCCCGATGAGTGTAGAAGACACCTAGCTCGTATGGTCATCATGGACGAGCTACATTTTCAACTTATTAATGGGAAATGGTTCCAAGCGTATTCTCACTACTTGGAACCAAGGTTTAATATTCATTCTCGCCACACGGTGGCAAAGGATATAAAAAAATATTTTTACATTGAAAAAGAGAAGTTGATGGGTCAATTGGCGGATCAATTTGTTTGTCTCACCACTGACACATGGACATCGGTCCAAAATTTTAATTATATGTATTTGACTGTGCATTTTATTGATTATCATTGGACATTACAAAAGAAAATTATAAAATTTTGTAAAATCACCAATCATAAGGGTGAGACAATTGGAAAAGGCCACAATAAAGGAGTGGGGTTGACCTGAGTTGTTATAATCACAGTCGATAATGCCTCGTCTAATGATGTCGCATTGGGACATCTGAAGACCTATCTTAGAGAGGCAAATAAGACACTTATGTATGATGAGTGTCTGCATGTGAGATGTGCAGCACATATTCTGAATCTGATTGTCATTGATGGTTTGAGGGATCTTCATGACTCGATTGCTCGGGTTAGGACTGCTGTGAGATCTTCTTCTTCGAGATTGGAGAAATTCAAGATTGATGCGAAATCTGCTAGCCTAATATCTAAGAATGACCTTTGTACTGATATGCCTACACGATGGAACTCAACATTTTTTATGTTAAGGCAGCCCAAGAATATAAGCTGGCATTTGCATTATTGGGTGACGAAGACATCCAATATGTAAAATATTTTGATGATCACGGGGGATTGAGGAAACCCGTAGATGATGATTGAAAAATTGTTGCTATTTTTGTAGAATTTTGTAGGCTCTTTTACGATGTCACTACGAGGCTATCTGTCACTTTGTACCCTACATCCAATGTTGTATATCAGCAAATATGTAGGATAAAAGAAAAAGTAGAAGACATGATCGTTGATGGTCACATTAGGCTGCGGGAGATGACTTTGATTATGAGGACAAAGTATGACAAGTATTGGTGAGATTTGATTAGGGCTAATATTTTGTTATATGTAACTATCATCTTTGAATTATAAGTTGGATGGCATGATATTTGAATTAGGCCCTGCATACAGGCAAGTATGGGCGGAGCTTATTGCAACAAGGGTTCGAGAAACCCTTGGTAGATTATTTGATGAGTTTACCACCTTGCGACATGGTAATATTGTGGCACCTACACCTACCCCATCAGCGTCAGGCTCATAGGTTCTAGAAGTCGAGGTTGGAAAAAGACGTAGATTGGAGTGGGGTGAGAGATATGAGCAGAGCCCCTTCCTCCGGAGTTCTGTAGAGGCTCAGTCAGAGATAAATAGATACTTAGCAGGAGAGCTTCTACCATTTTCATGAGACTTCGATATATTAAGTTGGTGGAAAGTGAATGCCGTGAAGTATCCCATCTTTGGAGAGATAGCCGGCACACTTTTGGCCACCCCTGTTAGCACCGTAGTCTCAGAGTCGACTTTTAGCACCGGATGGCGTGTATTAGATTCATTTTAGAGTTCATTAGCTCCTACCACTGTGGAGGCTTTGATTTGCAAGCAAAATTAGATCAAGAGAACTCCAATTCATGTTCCGGATGTTCTTGAGTATGAGAAGGCCGACGTCAAGGAGGAGGGTGATGATCAGCCTAGATCTGGTATTTATTTTAAGTTTATTTTCTAATTTCTTATTTTAATTTAATTGGTATTCATTAGTTTGATTTCAAATTTAATTGTTATAGTGATACATGAGACGACTTCTACGGCTACCTCTGATGTAGTATGGCTTTGTATTAGATCTACCATTGCCATGGTTTGCACAATTTCTCCCTTAATTATTTTTTACATTTAAAATTTTGTTTCATCTTTATAACTTTATAATTCTAATTTGTTTTATTTTAACTTATTAATATTTCAAGTTTTAAAACTTATTAACTTTTATGATCTTCATTTTCAGTCTCACAGCAGTTTACACAACTCACCACTCAGTGAACTCACCGCCACGACTCCACCCCAAAATCAAATTCAGAAGTTATTATTTTGTCAATTTACAATTAATTGTAATGTTGCTACAATAGTTAATTGTATAATTTGTAATATTTATTTTTTTTAGAGGAGTTTGTACTAGTGTAATAGTTTATTAGTTCTCTTAATTTATATTTTGTAAAATTATAAACTACTTATTTTAGCTTAATGCCTTAGTGATGATTATTACTTAATTAGTTAATAGTTGAAATTTAGTATAATCTATATATATATTTTTAAGTTTTTAAATATATAAGTTAAATTATGAACTCAAAATGGTCCAAAAAGGGACTCTGGGCCCAAAATGGCCCGAAAACCGATTCTGGGCCATTTAAGGCCCAGCAAACTATACTGTACCGAAGGCCCAGTAGTGGGGTGCGAGCGGATTGAGGTCCATCCCCGCACTCCTCCCACCGGACGGGGTACCCTGCCCCCGCATGGATAGGGGCGGGGTACGGGAAAAAATTCCCCACCCCTGCATATGCAGGGGCGAGGGACGGGTGGCCCTGCCCCGTAGGGGGCGGGTGCCACCCCTACTGTGAGCTTGGTACTCATGGGGATGCAATGTGTTGCAACAAGTGATAGTGTGGATGCCATCCTTGTCAATCTCTCTAGGCCCATTAATCCAAAGTCATACGAGATGGGATTCACCAAAGCTAACTTCATCAAAAGGAACTCCACTTGAATTTGTAAGGACTGAACATAATTGATTTCCTAGAAAGTAGCCCACTTAAAAGTCAGCCCCACAATATGGCTTCTATATTTAATTGAGGTAAAATATTATTTCACATGCTAAAACCCAATTAATTCATATTATCTTATTAATACTCTTATTTTAACAACTAAAACTCATTTAACCCATGATATTAAGAGTATTAATAAAGCATAATTAACCATTTATCAACAGCCCCCCAATAGTTAAGTGACACGTAGACTTCCTACCACAACTATCATCTAGATACACAACATTAGATTCTCAAATTTACAGAAAAGCTCTCAGGGTTTTTGTCTACCCCTTCGCACTCTCAGCCCTTTTGCATTCCTCTCGTACAGCTGCCCCTTCGCATGGCTTCATCCCTTCTCACGACCCAAAGGCTAACCTCGAAGCCCCTTAATCACCTACAGAAACAAGGAGGGGTATAATTGGACGTCATACTCAATCCCCAAATCTTTCAACCCACCACTAAAAGCTTTGCTATTGCGAAGCCTCCACCACCATAGATCGCCATCTTCAATGTACACCGTTTGGTTAGGAAGCTTAAGCCCATTAAGCTTTTCCTTGAAATAATCAAAAGCAATGGTGGCCCTGTTACTCTCCATGTCCAGAACTTTACCTACATTCTCACTAGTAGGTGCTTCCGATAGCTTCTCGACCACAATTTTGTGATGGTCTAGAACAACTCTGAAGAATCAAACACACCCACAAAAACAAAGACTCAGTCAGTCACATGCAAAAAGAAAGAAAGAGAAACGAAGACCAAAAAAAAAAAAAAAAGACCTGTCGACTCTGGAAGAGACATCATGGACGAAGCTGGGGGGTCCGGCAAAATCAAGCAAGTAAAGGTTGCCTATTTCATGGAAAGGAAGCTGTGAAGGTGTGATGGGATTGTATATAGTGTTGGGAAAGAAGAGGACCAGAAGAAATGTGACGGAGAAGTAAAGGTGCGCGGCCAAAGCAGCAAAAGCGCCGTCAGGGCATGGGTAGTGGTAGAGTATTTTGTATTTTTCTTCATGGGATTCGCTTCCAAGCCTGAACCGAAACGCACTGGCAATGACACAACCAAAGATTCCATTACAGGGATGATTGTTTGGGGCCGTAAAGAGTGAATTCCCTAGACCCTTTGGAATTTCATCAATATGCAATGCATAGACTATATATAAATTATGGCTTATGATCGAATCCCTTGGATCTTGGTTATGATTTTGCTTGACTCCTTCGAAATTCGTGTGGGTGAAGGATTGAGATGGTGGGCAACGGATGGTCGGCGTCGGACTGGTGGCGATGGAACTAGACTTGCTATCATGTGGCGGTGCAAAGAGACAAAAGTAGAGAGGGGCAACGGAAGTGCTATCGTGCTGGTGAAATCGAGCTTTTCTGCAAATGAGAGTTATACCTCGTGAATGAGACTATTGTGTTTGGTGAGATTTCTAATGTGGCAGCTGATGAAAGGGAGGCTGTTATACTTGTAATATCGATCAGACCGCTTAAAAGCGGAACTCAAAAGAATAATGATATTCTTATGACCTTTTTTTAGAATTTTTATACAATTTTTATACAATTATATGTTAAATTGAGGATATTTATATAAAGTGATACTATTTTTATAAATTGTTTTACAAAAATATTCTTCTTTTAACAGATAGTTGTATAAAAGTTACACAAAATAATATCATTTTCTTGTTAAAAAACATGAGGATAACCATGAGAAAGATAAAATCACTTTTGCACGTCCTGTACATGTACAAATCATTTTCCATTAAACCTACTCCATGAATCAAATCGAAAAAATGGGTTCAAAAGTCATTGATCTGCCGCTCATACATAAATTAAATGCATTTTTCTCTACAATTTTAAAAAAGATTCTATTAAAATGATCCTAACGAAACGAAACAATTCAGGATTAAAAGTGTTAGTTTTCCATGATTTTTGCAAGGGTGTTATTGGTTTGAGTAATCTAAATACAGTTTTAAGGTCAATAATTTATAAATTTTGCACACTCTTTTTTTTTTTTTTTTAAAGATAAATATAAATCTATATTCAACAAATTATTTTTTTAATAATAAATCCTAAATATATAAAACTTATATAATTTAAAATTGTAAATATCATTAGTATTTAGTAAGGGTGGCAATATGTGATACAACCCGTTAACCCAATACGAACAAGACACGATAAAAAGGAATTAGGGTTTATTCTTAACGGGTTTGGGTCAAAATGGGTTGACCCGTTAAGACACGATTACTTAACGGGTTGATAACGGGTCAACCCGTTTTGATCCGTTATAACCCGTTATGATCCATTACAAAATTAAAGTTACAATTATACCCTTATACCTAAAAATAAAATTGTTGAAATTTTAATTTCTATATTTTTATTATTTGAATTGTAATTTTGGACTTGTAGTTACTTTTATATTTTTTTTAGATATTGTGATTTTAACATTTATATAAAATTATGCTAAACTTAACTAGGTCAAACGGGTTAATTTCGAATCTGTTCAATTGATTTATATAAATGGGTCATAATGGATTGACACGACCCGACCCGACCCGTTATGTTAACAGGTAATGTTAGAGTTTGATATTTTTCACGATGAACTTAACAGGTCGGGTTAAGATTGACCTATATGGTATAATATACATGTCTTGACACAACACGAACACGACTTGTTAACACGATTTGACACCCCTAATATTTAGATGCCTTCTCCATCAAGTTTGAACCTTTTACGTGTAAAGAAATAAATTATCAAGAATCTAATAATCTGATGATATATGATCTGATTTTCTAAATAAAAAATTTGAATTCGAGATCCCCAACCCCAAAAAATTTGATTGTTTTCCGCACTACGCTTCCTTTGGGCTTTGTCCCGTTGTACAGTTCACAATAAATATAAATACCCCAAAACCCTACTTTTATGCCATTCTCTCGCACAGTTGCACTTTCTCACCTCTCCAAGATCCAGAAGGAAACCCTAGTATAAACCCTTGTGAAACAATACGACCAGAGGGAGGTGAGAGAGGGTCGCTGGGCAGGAAAATAGTATACACCTTCTCTCACTATCGGTCCGATCCCTCCTCCTCTTTACTCAGGTACTGTTGTCGCTTCCTCAATCCCGTCGATGATTTTGTTGAATTGTTGTTTTGTTTGTGCTTCTTCAGGTCCATGTTTGTTTTCTGGGAAATATTACTAAATTCATGTCATGAACACGCGAAGATTCACGTATTATAAATCCTCTGCTGGATCGTCGCTATTTTATTTTTATTTTCGGCATTTCCAGGGTAACCGCTCCCGTGAAAATTGAAACTCATGTGGGCGAGCTCTACCCAAACAAGCTGTATATATCAGTTGAGATTTTAATTTAACGAGTAAATTTTCTCTAGAACTAATTGAAGTCGCGAAGGGATCTGTGGGATTCTTTGCTTGTTTTGTTAGATAGATGATTTTTTCTCAGAAAAGAAGTCTTCGATCCAAGTATCCCATGTAAAACTCATGTAATGGTTGGGAAAAATTATGATGTATTTTCGAATGCCCTCAGGAATATCTGCAATAGGGAAATCTACGTAGTTTTCTTGATCCATCAGTTATAATTTTATTTGTAGGGAGTAGTTTGGGAATGTATTACTTCCAATCTAACTTTACACCTCCTGCCCTGTAATACTTGGGTGGAGGGATATTAAAGACCCATTGGTGCGTGTTCGCTTAGTAATAAGAAAAGCTCTGGAAAATTTGATTTTTGTTTTCCATTAAAGTAGTAAGTCATTTTTAGTTCATGGAAGTTGTGAGTTGATGGAAAGTAATGTTTTAAATTAGCGTTTTTATTTCTTTTCAGAAATCAATTCACTGATGGCGTCTTCAGAGCAGGATGTATCAGCTGCAGCCTGCCCTCCTGCTGCTGATGTTGTATGTACTGATTTTTATTGGGAATATTACAAAATCTTGTGTGTTTTTTAGGGTATTAATTTTGTTTTGGATGAATTTGTGGTCAAATCTAGGTTGGCAATGCCTTTGTTCACCAGTACTACCTTATCTTGCATCAATCCCCCGAGCTTGTTCATAGATTTTACCAGGATACTAGTAAGCTTGGTCGTCAAGAAGAAAATGGGGCCATGAATATTACAACAACTATGCAAGTGAGCTCCCATCTTTCTCTTTCTTTCTGTTTATTCTTTTTTTTAATTCTCTATCTATCTGTCCTTGAAAAGCCTAATTGATTACATGCCATGGTTTGTTTAGTGTTCATCTTGTTGCTTTATGTGATTTAAATTTATCTCTGGTTGCTGAAAGTATGGTAGAATGAACAATTGTTTGGTGGCTGATAGTAATGATGAAAAAGAGAATTTTTTAATTCTGAAATATTTTCTATAATTTCTCAAAGTCATTAAACAGAGCAATCTATAAAATCTGAAAAAATTATAGTGGGAAAATGAGTAGTTTGAGCATCTATAAGTTCTTACATTTTTTGCTCTATTTGTAAAGTAGAATTTCTTATTTATTGGTAGGTTCACCTGCAAATGGTGAAAATTAGGATTTGAAACTTTGATCCCTCTATATACGCTGACTGATTTTCATTGAGTAGGCAATCAATGAGAAGATACTCTCGCTTCATTATGGCGAACTCAGTGCAGAAATCTTAACTGTGGATGCACAAGATTCTTTCAGTGGGGGAGTCCTTGTTCTTGTCACTGGGTATTTGACTGGAAAGGATAGTTTGAGGCGTAAATTTTCTCAAACTTTCTTCCTGGCCCCTCAAGACAAAGGCTACTTCGTTCTGAACGATGTTTTTAGATATGTAGATGATGGGAACCAGGGTTTTGTTAATGATGTGGAAGCACCTCTTACTTCTGACCTTGGTAATGTGAAACACAGTTTATAATTTAAAGTATTAAGTTTTGGTCATCTAGCTCATTTTGAGGATATTTTTGTTGTAGATCCTTCTCCTGTTCAGGAGAATCATGTTTCAGAGCCAGTAACTGCAGTGCCAGAGGTTGCGAATGGGGTGGAAGTGGATAATCCTTCTGAGAATGGACAAGCTTCTATCGAAGAAGAGGAAGAACCAGTTCCTGAGGTCGTCAATGAAATTTCAGATGGTTGGCAGATAGTGGCCGAATCAAATTCTAAAATTGAAGAAGTTCCAAAGAAGTCATATGCCTCTATTGTAAGTGGCTATTAGGCAAAATCCTATTCTGCTAATCTCTAAATGGCTAAAATAGCAGCTTCAAGATTTGGGCACGAGTGATCTCCTTCTCTCTGTTATTGCTAGTTTTTTGTGTTATAGTTTATCAAGGTCTTGTTTGGTGAAAGCTATTTATTTTGGTATTCCAGGTTAAGGTTTTGAAAGAGAATGCTGCTCCATTTTCAACTCAAATGCCTTCTCTTCGGAGGTCTGTCTCCAAGAGCCAAGAGCAACCAGTGATTTCTGGACCTCCTGCCCTAGTGTCTGAGACACCAGACTCTGACACAAATGCTAATGAAAACAGTGCTAATAAGGAATTGGAAGGTGAGCAGTTTGTTATTGTTTGCCGTTTTCTGCTAGTTAACTTGCTGTGATCTGCATCCTGGTTTGTTGATTATACTGTATGAGTGTTTACTTGAATTAATTTGTGTACATATTTTTGTGCATGGACAGCTGATGGTCATTCTATTTACATAAAAGGCCTCCCTGTGAATGCTACTCCTGCCCTGCTTGAAGTTGAGTTCAAGAAGTTTGGACCTATCAAGATTGGCGGAATACAAGTCAGAAGCCAAAAGGTATGCCATAATGTTAACTCAAATTTCTTGTTCATTGTTAACTGTTTCCTTGGCTAGTATTTAATGTCCATGCATATATACAACAGGGATTTTGTTTTGGCTTTGTGGAGTTTGAGGCAGCAACCGCTATGCAAAGTGCAATCGAGGTATGCATCTGGTTTCTTTGGTGATCTTTTTCCCCTTTTCTGTTATGCTTGATGCACTTGAACAGATGGATAGGCCATAGCCCCTCTCATTTGTTGATTTTAGCACTTGTTAGATCCAATTGGTGCAAATGAGTTGTACTCTATGTATGTGCTGAATCTAAGGCTGTTTCTCATTGTGTATAATGATTTCTCAGACTTTTTCATGGATGGGGGATAAGCTGTCTATATGTGGGATTTTTGTTTACTGGGCAAATGCTTTGCAAAGTGCAATTATGGTGTTCATTGGATTTGGATGTTCTGATCTTTTCTTCTTTGTTCATTGTTTCCCTTCATTATGATTCATAATGTGAAGGAGATGGATCAGCCATAACTTGTTTAATTAGTCGAAGCTGGATATGCTACTTTTAGTTCTGGTGGGTTTCTCATGTAGGCAGCTTGATTTTAAATCTAATTGTAATGAGACATGCTTGGTCTACAAACAGATCTTATAAAAGTAAACTGGCAAACTGACATGAATCAATGAGACGTCAGATCTACTTTACAATATAGAGAACTTTACAATATCTTTGTAGATCTAGTTGTTCTCAACTGCAATTGGTCCAACATATTTGAATACAAAGCCAACTTGTGCAATAAAATGTAGCTTTTTCTTGTCTAAAATTCGGGTTTTGCAGTTTGTTAAATTGAATAAAAATTAAGATTTTGCAATGTCTCGTTTGTATTTTGATTATTACCTCACATGTTTTTAATTCTTGAATATCAATAGTGCTTCGCTAAATAAAGGTTCTAGTGACTTCTTTTAAGTCTTCAAAACTAATTGACCCTTTATTGAATTAGTGACACGAGACTGTAATATGTGTAGGCTATAATGTAGTCTACACATATTATTGTTTTACTTGTAAAAAAATTTGTAGACTATAATGGTCATAATTTCTTGGAATTTGGTTGCATGTTTCTTTGCTTCCACCTTGTGTAGTTGCCTCCATCTCAACCATTATTGAGGTCAAGTGTTCATACCTTCCATTTTGATGCTTGCTCCCTCCACTACTGTTGAGGCTAAATAGTTTTATGGATCATGTATGAACCCTATCACCATATCCATAATTTAGTCTTCTGTTAGGGATGCATTTTGATAATTGGGTTGTGCTTGGTTAATTTTACTGAAGATTGGTTGATCTTACTCCTGCCTTTTTCTTTCTTGTTAATAGGTACATCATTAGATTCAGTAGTATAGGCTTCCCTCTCCTTTTTTGTTTGTGCATGCAGCAGTTCTCCAAATTCATCTGTCGATGGAATTTAGTTTCCAGTAATGTTTCCCTGTTAATTTCTAGTATTAATAGAAATTTGAAAAGAAATTTTAAATTATTTATTTACTCGAAAAAAGATCTTATGCTCCTTACAAAAAATGGTCCTATTCGTTCAGAATTATTAAATGTTGTAGTTGTTTCAACCTCTTTTCTAACCAACGAGTGGTCTGGTTTCATTGCTTGTATTAGATCTTTTCAATTCATTGTTGCTTCCATTAGCATCCAATGTTACTTTGCATTTTGTTATTACATGCAATTATATTCAAGATAATGTTTCAGGCTTCACCCATTATCATTGGTGGACGTCAAGCTGTTGTTGAGGAAAAGAGATCTACTAATCGAGGTAGGTTGTGTTTGTGGTTGAATCTTACTGATTTCTTTGAAGTAAATGCAATTCTTGATTGAATTAGGAAATGGGATTTTCTTTTCCCCAAAGTTCCATAGAAGACATGCTTGAATCATTTGAGGGATGGGAGTTGTGATACGTTTATCAGACTCTATCCTTATCCTAAACAAATTAGGTTTTATGTACTCAGTTTGAACTGTAGATTTTGGCCTTATCCATTGACACCTTGATATTGGCTGTTCTTCAATCTGCAGTGAACAGTAGTAAGGGACGATTTCCATCTGGAAGAGCAACTGGATATAGGAATGATGGTGCGAGAGGACGTGGAAATGGGAACTATGGAAGTGGCCAGGGCTATTATGGTCGTGGTGACTTCAATGGCAGGGGTGAGTTTGGCAGCAGGAGTGGCAACCGAGGTGGATATTTTAGTCGTGGAGAGGGATATCAGAGGGCTGATCACATGGGTGGCGGCAATGGTGGGCGCGTGAATCGTGCTGGTGGGTTGGCTGTAAATGCATCCAGAAATACAGCACCACAGATACCTGCTACCGCCTAAGGAATAAGGAACCAAAGTTTGTCGGGAGGATAGCAATTTGAAGATTTTTTCAAGTTGCTTATTCAAGTGATGGGGTTTTTTTTTCTTTGAATGAGAGGTACATGAGATTTGCTCGAGATTTTGTCCATGTGTTTTTTTATTGGTCTTGGGTGGATGGATAATCGATTAAAAATACTATTCGGTGCATTGTTTCGCATCTCAGGAGAGTTAGTTCGTTGTGGGTCACAATGGTTTTTTTCATGACACTAGGAATTTTTAGAGCGTTCGGTTATATAGAAGATAGATCATCCTGATATTGGTTTTTATTTTTCGGCAGAAATGGATCATGTAGGAAGAGACCTGTTTAGTATCTATCTTCCATTCATCCGAGTTTGAAGGTGATAAAAATTAGTGCACCTGGTTTCATTGCAGAAGAATGTCTTCTTTTTTTTTTCTTTTTTCTTTTTTTTTTTATATCTTGCGCTGCCGTCAATTCATAGGAACCAGTTGCAGACCCATGTATGCATATTTGCTTGCAACATTAGATTTCAGGAGTTAATGTTGGACATGATCATGCATCACACGGAACAATGTCTTCATGAAATTCCCATTATGTCTTTGCCGGATTTGTTTACTTTCTAATTGGGATTTTAAATCAAATAAGATGTTTCATCCAAACGTATTCTACAATTCAGAGAGACAATAAACACGTTTATATCTCAGTAACGCATGATGCACAGAATTCTTGGGTTATATATAAGAACTAAAAAGGAGATATTCATATATATATATATAGAGAGAGAGAGAGAGAGAGAGAGAGAGATAAAGGGAACTTAGGATAATCCATCAAGGCTCTTATGATTAACATCTGCCGATGTGCTTCATGAAACCATTGAAGTCCTTGAATGAACAAATCAGAGAATAATCCAGAACCGATATAACAAATAAGTATTTTACATTTGGTAATCTTTGGATAGAGGAACATTTTCTTTTGGTGTTGAATAAGAAGAGTTGGTTAACGTATAAGCGAGAAATAACAACAGGAGTAATGAGTTGTATACTTGGTGCATGATGAGTGAGCATGCCAAAATTCCTTTTGAGAGAGAGTGAGAGGCTTCAACTACTACTAATTATTTTAGAGACCGAAATTGCAAGCCTGGACAAACTCCAAATCATAGTCAACATACTTTGTCCAGAGTGGCCGAAACTGATTCATGGCGATATCGAGCCATGGCTTCATATTCCCGTTGAAGTGCACCACTGCAGCATTGCGGATCTCATCCCTGCTAATGCTTGGATTGTAACCAAGTCCCAGTACATGCCACGACTTGTCCAGAGGCTTTGTTGTCGAGTAATATGTGATTAGTCCTGGAGGCAATGTCCCCAATTTCCACAATGTACGGTTCTCATTCTGCAACAAGATTTATCATTTAATACTAATAGCAAAAGAAACAGCATAGCACAGATACCCAACAAAAATACAAAAAGAGAACAACTTTATGTCAATGCAACCATGATGTTCATTAAACTTTCTTTTTTGTTCCAAAATTGCAGTCTTTAGCAGTGTTGATTTCCCGACATCATTAATTCTTCGACTACAGACAGTGTGTTCAGAAAACAACTAGACAAGATCAATTGGTTCAAACTTGTGCATCACAATTTGCAACAAAAACACGAAAACTACAAATTTATATGAACTCAGTAACTGTTTTTGGGCAAGAAATGTTGCTTTAGCATGTTAAGATTACACAAATAACAGAAAAGAATCAAGGGATTACCAGGTTCTGCCAGTAGTGATACTCTTCAGTGCACTTCTCCCTCCTCCAAGCATCCAAATCAAAGAAGTTCATTCCATAAGCCCACGCACAGGCGTTGGGGCTAAACCTCGCCTTGATCAAAGGGTGTGAAAAATTCATGTACTGTGCATAGCGATGGAATGACCCAAAACACGTCTCAACTGCCCCATTCACCTTCCCATCCATATCTATCTTCCACAACCCTGTCAAGTCCCTCTGCACCACTATATCATCATCCAAAAACAAGATCCTGTGCAATTTTGGGTACATTTCTGGCAAATAAAACCTCAGGTGATTCAATATGGACAAATACTTTGGGTTCCTAAACTTCATATTCGTGGTGTCCTTTGTTGCATTCTCAAGCTTATTCTCGAAGTAAAACCTCTGCAAATTTGCAGACTCCAATTGCCGAAGCACTGGCACATACGAAGAGTTCAAGAACTTGTAATCTTCAACTGCCTTCACTTCAATGTGCGCTCCGTTATAGTCCTTCAATTTGAACATAACTTGCATTGCCCCAAGATTCATCTTATCAGTCACAACATGGAATACATGTTTCCACGGCTCCTTCGAGTTCTTTACTGCCGAATTGACCACCACTGAAGCGGCAATCACATTATCCGAGAAAATTGCATAATGGTAAAGCTTCGGATCCTCAAACTCCGGTGGAGTTGGCTTCCCCTCATCAGAATACTTATCGGGATTAGCGATTCGCTCTTCCATCAACCGCATTGCGAGGCAGTGCAGGCTTTTTGGGATTGATTTTGCGGCTATCAAGCTCGAGAAAGCTCCTTGCTTCTTCGCCTTGGTTAATTGCTCATTAACCGCAAAAATCGTATCCTTCAACTTCTGGATCTTCAATTGGTTATCGAACGACTCTTTGGCTTCCGCAATCACTTGCCTCGTCACTTTAATTCGCTCCTTCACTTCCTTCTCGAATTGCCGTAAAACCGATTCGTCAAGGTAGAGGGAATCAGATTCGGAGAGAGCACGATATGTGGGCTTGTTTAGGAGATCGGTGTAGTTCCGGGAGAGATCTGCGAAAATCCTAACGAGCTTGGAGTTCTCGAGCTTGAGCTTTCGAGCGTAGGAGGCGTAAGCCAGAGCCAATGACCGGTGGTCGTCTGCTTGCTTCCGGATCTGATCCAGCCGGGGCTTGAGAGGGTCCGATTTGAGAGCGAGTACAGATCTTCTCGTAATTCCCAATCCATATGAACCGGAATTGAAGCCCTAATTCAATAGAAATCAATTTAAGTAAGTGCGTTTCACCTATAAGAATTTCCAGCATTAACAGTAGTAAGCAAGTTTGTTTCGAGAGAAAATAGAAAAGAAAAAAAAAAAATCCAAGAACATGTTAGTTGCATATCTTCTTGCAGGTCAGGAATGACAAGATCCAGAAGTGAAAACCCAACTAAAGGAAAAGATACATATAAAGACGGAAATAATTACAATAATCCTTAAATCTGCCGTAAGACCTTAAGCTAGAAAGCTGTTCGTCTTAAGGAAATGAGATCTAAGAGGGAGGTAGGGAGAGAGTACTGACTAAGTGGTGGAGGTGGGAAGTGTGCGCGCCAGAAGTGAAGAGGAAAGAGAGAGTGAGGAAGAGGCAGAGGAAGACGGAGATGGCGGAGGCCAAGAGTCTGAAGGTGAATCCGAGGCTCCGGATCGATCCTCCGGCACCGGTGATCCTCTCCGAAGTGCGTGCGGTCCGAAAGGTGGCCATTTTTTCCCGAGTTTTTCTTCCTTTTCTCTTTTGCTTTATTGATGGAAAATGATTGCTAATTAATCTGTGTGAACGTGTTTTCTGAGTGTGCATGGGCTGTCACCCACACCTCGGACTCTGATTCTGACTCGGCGACGCGCCATTAGTGTAAATAATATGCGTTCACAAAAATTAAGTAAAAAATAAACACAACGTCGGTGAGTGACGTTGCATAATATTTTCTGAAGGAAAATGCTAAACCTCTCGCTCGGAGTTACTGCTTGCAATTGTATGTATTTTTTTTTGTGTTTTTTTAATAATTTTTTTATATAAATTTTTTAATAATTTTAAATATTAAATAAATAAATAAATAAATAAAATTCATAATATTATTAAAAAATACTTCTTTAAGTATGAAGTAAAATAATAAATTATAAAAAAATATTTTTTTATTTTACTTTGTAATTAAGGAAGTATTTTTTAATGATTTTTTTTACTTTCTAATTAAGAAATTGTTTTTTAATGATGTTCTAAATTTATTTTATTTGTTTAAAATATTTAAAAGTGTTAAAAAATCTATATAAAAAAAACTATAAAAAAATATATGAGAAAACAACACTACACCCCAGCGGGGCTGTAGCATGGTCCTTTCCTGACTCCCAACCATTCTAATTTCTAATCCAAGAGGACATTGATTCGTTAACAAACCTTCCTCCAAATTAAATTAGATTAAGTTTAGTTTAGAACTTGGATTGAATTGAGTCGAGTCTAATTTTAAATTAAATCTAATCTTTAAACACATAAGTCTCAAATCACTTAGCCTAAGGGTGTTAGGCAGTCGATCCGGACCAGACCGAAGTTGGTCCAGTCCAGTCCTGGTCCAAGAAATAGAGGACCAAAATAGGTTTGGTCCAGTCCCAATTTAGGAGTTTTCCATCCCGGACCGGATCGAACTGGATCGAATTAAAAATATATATATTATTTTTTATATATTATTTATTTAATAATTGTATAATTTATTATGTAATTTTTATCTAACCTATCACCATTAAAAATATAAAATTTTAAATATGTTATTAACAAATTAATATTCTATCAATTAACTAATATATAATATCAATTAACTAATTATAATTATTATATAGTAATTATACAAGTCAATAATGTAATTTTTATCTAATTTATTATCATTGACCATATAAAATATTTTTTTATTAAGTTAGTTACATAATCTACATTAATAATTCACTTAATTTTAATTTAGTATTTTAAATAACTTGTTTTATTATCTTATTTAAAAAAAGAATAAAAAAATAAAAAATAATTGGGTCGGATCGAATGGGACTGGACTGGTCCTTATGCCTATTCGGTCTAGTCCAGGGTGGGAAAACCCTGGTCCGAATAGGTCCGGTCCACAAAGCCTCCTTGGGATCAACCGGACCGAATTTACCCCTAACTAGGCCTCGTTTGTTTTCACAAATGAGATGAGATGAAATAAGTTAAGATTAAAGTTAAAAGGTGAATAAAAATATTGTTAGAATATATATTTTTAATATTATTTTTACTTTAAAATTTGAAGAAATTGAATTATTTATTTTATTTTGTATGAAAATTTAGGAAAGTTGCAATAATTAGATGAGTTGAGAAGAGTTGTGAATACAAACAAGGTTTTTAAACTCATCTCAACTCAAAACCTTTTTACATGTGAGATTCATTACATTTTTCAACTCAACATCTCTTTAAAAGCGGGACCCACAACATTTTTTAACTTCCTATAAATACATATAAACTCATTTTAACATTCAAACACAATCTAAACTTATCTTAGATGGGTTCTACAAAACTCAGTCTACCATCTCAACTCAATACTATTCATAAATAACTCAACTCAGCTCAACATCTTAACGGGGCCTAAGTTTAATTTATAAAAGAGAAGTGTTATATTCACAAAAATACTTTTATAAAAATAAGTTTAAAAACTAATATAATTTTATATGATTTGGTATATATATTTGATTATAAAAGTACATTTATAATCTAACGTACCGTATCAAATTATGTCAGTTTGTGAATTTATTTTGTGGAATTTATTTTTTTAGTAAAACATTTTTCAAATATGATAAGTGTTGATTAAATATGTTACAATCACACTCCTTTTATAAAGAACTTTAAAAGTTGACATTGTGTCTCTTTATTACAAAAATATGTGCTTATCATATGCTCAATTAAATTTTTTAAAGAGAAATACTTCACCCGTAAATGGATTTTATAAACTAGATTTAAAAATTGATGTGACTTGATGTAATACATTAAGTCGCATCAAACCTAATAAGCTTGTGAGTTGTGAGTTTATTTTTATGAGATTCATTTAAGGATCTAGTACTTCTCCTTTTTTAAATACATCGGTGGGACTTTCTTCTAATTAAACTTGGAGGAAAACTATGTCAATTTTTATTATATTTAATGTTATTTAAAAGATTTACTATGTTTTATTTTCAGGTTGTTTGGCTTCCTCTCCTTGTGAACTATAATCAAGCTTCTGCAGACTTTACCGGAGTTTAAAATCCGACCAAATCAGAAGTATCGGATTTGAGAACAAAGAAAAGTAACATGCACAGATATGACATCCTTGGTTGGTTCTGCCTAGGATGCTCACCCCATGCTGAATGCAAGTAGTACCTTAAGAAAGGTTACCTAATATCATGCCTATATTGCAACTGTTGGATGAAACTCCTGTCTGCTTGTCTCCCAAACAATCAATCACAGCATATGTATAACGCATGAGTTCATAAGATTAAAAGGGCTCTAACACCATTACCAGTACACATATTTTCTCTGAAATCTCTCCTCTTTTGGTCAGAACCAGAGGCAAAATGCTGGAGCCTCTCTCTGTAATACATCATGTAGCACATTTGCTGCTGATTGTTCCACAATGGAAAGTCTCCAAATTGAGAGGAAGAAAACACAAAAAAAAAAAAAAAAAAAAAAAACAGGGGGCAATATTTACTTGTGATCCTTGAAACATTAATACATTTTGACAAAGTTAATTTGATTCAGTGGTAACCCTTCTTGCCATGCCTGCCAAAATGGTGCAACCATCCTATCCCTTTCAGGGCCTTGGAGAACTTGACAAGATTAGGCCTTCCCATTCCTAAGTTCATCTTCCCTGCTGAGAATTTCAAAGCCTGTAAGCAGCACAACTGCCCATCAATGTCTTCCTCTTCCACCTCATCCTTCTCATACTCAACCGATTTGCCTGACTTCTTCTTTTTGTTGATTCTTCCCTGCACCTTTTTCGATTCTGTCTCATAAGTCTCCCAAAGCATATCCATCCCTTCACATCCATCCACATTGTGTCGCTCCTCGAAAAGCTTGCATGCCAATGTCCTTCTCCATTCCTTCTCTTTCCTCATTGAACCAAAACTTCCAAGTTTCGAGCCCAATTCTTCAGGATTCTCCATAAATTTTGAAGAATACTCTCCCACATTTCTTGGACTCCCCATACTTGTGCTAAGTCTCTGCGTGTTTACCATCACTTGGGGATCATGCTCTTCACTGTAGTTGGTGCTCAATGTAGTAATGTCATTAGCTTTATTATACATTGCCTTTGATCCGATTCTCATGGATGGTTCTTCTTTTCCTTCCTCCACTTCATAGAACTCTATGCCAGGTTGGTTGATTTCTTTCTCTTCCTTTAAACAAAACATAGTTTCCAACTCATTCTCTTCTTGAAAAAAGCATTCTAATCTCTTCACTTCCACATTCTGTTGAGTGATTCCTGTAGTCGGAACCTGATATGCATCAGAATTTCCAGTCAGAGCTTCCAATCCACTAATACAATTGCCTCCAGAACCCACACTCTTGTTAACCGGTGCTTCATATGCTTCTGAGCAAACTTCTTTGACTTCCCATTCCAAAACTTCCACGGGGGCCTCTCCAATTTCAAATGTAGATTTATCAAACACAATCTTAAACACTTCTAGCTCCTCAAATTGTTGAAAATCTTCATTTCCATCGTCCACTTTTGGTTGTAATCTTTCGAAAAGAGTTCGATATGTACTAACAAGAGAAGCCACTTTGGCTTCTGAAGATTCAGAGTGAGAGTACTCTTGGACAAGTTTGGGAGAGACAGTAAGAAGAACAAGGAGGAGAAGAAAGGTTGTGATAAGGAGAGGAGAGAGGAAAGAGAGGAGCTTTAGAAGATATGGGGAGAAGAAGATGAAGTAACAGAAGTAAAGAGGGTGGGAGAGAATGAAGAAACAAAATTGGATCAAGTCAGAGAGGAGAAGACTGGAGAATCCTGTCTTCTTGAAGGTACTTGAGAAAGAAAATTCGGACATTTTCTCTCTTGGTGTCAAAGAAAGAAAGTGAAGGAAGTTTTGGCTTTTATTCTCTCTCTCTGTGCTATGGAATGCAATGGAGATGGAGCTTTTTCTTGTTTTTGTTTCAGCAATGGAAGAGAAAAGTGTGAAATTGGAAGTGAGAGACAGGCGTGAATAACGGAGGAGACTGGGAACAAAGGGTAACTACTACTAGAAAGTAAAGCACCTTTAAAAACTTTGTCCTGTGTCATGATTACCATGTTTTCTTTTCTTTTTTCTCCTCCTTCCTTCAGATTTGCATAGACAAACCTTCAAGTCCTCTTTAATAATTACATGGAATCTGTACAAATTAAATGCTTTCAAAGAGAATTGACCCAATCAACTTCTGTCAAAGAGTCTAAAAACAAACTTACTATCAAATTTAACAAGCTTCTAGAGCTTCATATACACAAAAAACCACCTTTTCAGAAAAAAAACTGTTGTATGTTTTTGGGTTACAACTTTTCTTTCTTTCTTATCTCAAGTTTTCTACTTGGAGTTTGAGATGAACTGAAAAGGATTTATGGGACAAAAAGATCACAAGGTAGTTGCTACAAACATCTTAATTAATCTTAAAATAATTGAAAGATACTTTACTAGGGATTTATTCAAACAAGTCAATTGTATGGGTGGAATCAAACTTTTTCTGGATCTCTCAAGTCCAATTTCATGGGCCCCTTATGCATCAAAAGTTGCTTCTTTTGACTGGAATGGAAAGAATTAAAGCAATCAAAAGCCTCATTTACAACCTCTATTTCTTTCGAAAGGTTGACATAATGTGAAATATAATATTGAGTATTCCACCATTCTTGTCTCCTGAATTTTATCTCTTCTGTGTCTGTCAAATCTACCTTGAATTGGATTCGGACACCATAGAACTGCACACAGACAAAGTACTCTGAAATTATCAAATCGGTAGGCCACAATCAACTTCATAATAATATCATGTAATACCTCAGATTAAATCCCAACTAGGAGAGAGGTAGTGGGTACCTCACATACAGGAAGAGCATAATAGGAGACAGAACGAAGGTAATTGAAGTGTTTGGAAGGTAAGATGGGAATGCACATGGGGAGCCACTCAAGTTCATCCCCTTGCCTGCAACCTGAGGGTCCCCCTGGCTTGTTACCTCTCAGGGGACCCATACCATGTCTGTTTGCTGGCTGGCTAACCCTTTCGCTTCCGGGGTCTCAGTGGAAGTTTTGATAAACATTCTTTCCCATCTCCTTTTTGACTAAAACGAATCAACACCAATGTGTGTACTTGGTAATCTTGTTTGCATATTGATTGATGCTTTACCCTTCCCATGGCTGTACCTTAAGTGATTTTCTTGATAAACTATAGCTAAAAACACCTTGGATCAACTACAGGAGTTCTCTCTATACCACAAAATAACGGCAATATTAGTGGCATTTTCTCAGCACCTCAGACGGCGGCAAGTCCAGGACAGTGGAGAGTCGAGATCCAGAGAGCTCAGGAAAGTGGACAGGTAGCAAGTTGGAGAAGAACACTTCCCACTCCATTTTTGGACATCCAATATTTCAATAAAATATTTAGGAAAAATTCTACTCATCATTGCCACACCACACACCACACATGATTTTTTAAGACCAATTAATTTTAGAGGAAATAAAACCAAAAAAAATTAAAAATAAAATAAATGTGGTATGTGGAATGATGAGTGGCAAAGCTCAATATTTATATAAAGCTTTGCACTTCGTGTAGCATAACATTGATAATCTGGATCTGCCCACAAATGACTAGGCAATGACCTATCAAAACTCAAATTAGAGAGCGACCCATTCAATTCCATACGGACCCCAACTTACAACCATGTGGTCAGGGCGATTAAAATGGCTTCCAAGTAATCATCAATCATATGCGCTAGTAGGGCATACTGTTGACAATATCAGCATCTTAACGAACCAATGCAGCATCTAGTATCTACCATCAGTTTTCTACTAAAGAAAGCCTCAATCCTTTTAAGTCAATCACCAGTCCTCGATCATTCCACAAAAGAAAAAAAAACCCGAAGAAAATCAGGGAAAAAGGAGAACAATAACAAGAACAAGAAGAACATCCATACTCAGATTAAAAAAAAAAAAAAAGGAACAGCTACACGTCCAAACAGAGACCATTACAAACCCAAAAGTAAAGTCATGACCATGGGTTTAATCATGTAATTACCAACTCTTATCATTAGAGTAAAGACATCTTCCACCCTATCCCATTTAGAACATTATAGCCCAAGCAGATATCACTCTGTCATAATAGGCTTATTCTCATTTGCCTTGGGTTTCTGCTCCTTTGGTTTTTGCTCTTCCATTTTCCTGGAAACCCCAACAAATCAATAACACTCATAAATCAGAAAATTTCAGAGGAACAAAGAAAAAAGTTTCATTATTAAAGTTCATTACATAAGATCGAATGATTTAATAGCTTGAAAAATGGAAATAAAAGCATATAAGCTTTTTGCATACTTCAAATAGGTGGGCCTAAAGCACATGCATCGATGATATTAACAATTAAACCAAGAGCTTAGCATATGTAGAAAAGACAGAATCTTCACCCAAGAGCCACATAGAGAGATCCATATGACAATATTAAGGTATAGAGTATAGATACCTCTCCAATCAAATTAATACACAAGAACCAATAGTATTCACATAATAAAAGCTGTTTTTGCTGAACTAGATGCCCCAAAAACATAATGAGCTGGCAATGAGTAAGGCCCTAAGATTCAGGAGACCAATCTGACAAGTCATTTGCCTTCATAAATATTTCATTTCCATCAAACCCATTAAGTAGTACTCAAACAAAAAGTACAGGCATACAAGCCGGGATGAATTTGGGACATGGATCAGAAATGAACCCAATCTTATATAGTTCAATGATTGGATGACAATCAAACAGAAAATTAAATTTGAAAATCAGCACAAATGACCAGAACTAAATCCAACTAGATGTACTGGTATGTTTAGGTGACAAAATGCCAGCTCTAATACAAACATATACAGGATTCTGCATCAATGGTCATCTTCATAAAGTACAAGAGTCACAACAACTAAAATTCAACATTATCAAAAAAATATTTGATCTTTCTGTTGGAAGTAAAAAAAAAAAAAAAATTATTATAAGAGACCTAAATGTGAATAAAAAGGATCGATCAGTCCCTTCAAATTGTTAAATTGAAGATGTATCTGCCCTGTATAGGTAAATACACACTATGTGTCCCTCATGTCATATTCCTTTGCCTTCTTTTACTAGCATAAGCTATTTGCAATTTCGTTTTTCATGTATCAAATATTCCAATATTTATTATAATAAAATCAATCTGAAGAAGCTTATTTGACAAATAAATCCCTAATAATAATATCAAGTACGCTGAACTCAAGAGACCTCCCTTGATCAGCATACTTCGTCAGTCAAATTGAAGCTGGCTGTGATACCAACTAACGTAGCAGAGATGAAAAAATTGAGATTTGAGACCAAGATTCAAAGCTGAGAAGAATATAACTCGGTAATATTATTTAGATTGATTTATTATTTCTTTTACACATCTCAACATATAAGACTACTAAAACTCTTGGAAAAGAACAATAAATAAATTGGAAACTCTTTTGGGTTAGAATTAAAGCAGATAACCAGACCATAACGCCTCCACAATGATTCACTTATCCACCCATGCAAAGTTTCCAAGGCTATAATCTCCCAAAAAATGGCCTATTTTCGTGTGTACGACCCTTAAACATAGATATTACGTAATTCTCAAAGATGCGCAGTTCATTCAGATATAGCCAAAGAAAACCGAGACTCAAAACCTCTTTCGAACTAAAAACAACAGAAGAAGAAGAACTAAAGCACAAAAGAAAACGAGCAATACGGCATTTCTTGAGTAAATTTTTCTAAGCTTCTTTCGAGTCCACCAAACAACCCATTTTTCGAAAGCTTCAAAATAACAGAATCAGAAACCTCAACCCAAATAAAAGTTAAAAACCAACAGACGAATCAAAACAAGCACAAGCACAAGCCGTGGATAAGCAAAAGCACGCATATGCATGGAAAGAGGGATTTGGAGAGGGGAGGAAACCTCTTGTCAGAGGAGCCGCCCTTCTGGCTGAGGAAGGATCGGAAGAGGGGAGAGTTCACGTCGTAGATCATTGTCGCCGATTCAATTTGTCGCCCTGACTAGCTATGTTCTTTTTCTCTCTCTACGAACGAGTTGCGGATTATGACCTACTACAAAACGACGCCGCCTCCTATATATTACTTGATAAGCTTGGTAAGAATAATTCACGAATAATGCTAGATGGCACATTTTAAAAAGAAAATATGGTTTATTATTAAAATACTAATTTTTTTTTTTATATGTATCTCTTTTTTTTTTTTTCAAAATGAATAGACGAAATTTGTTCATTCTGCAAATATAATTTTATTGGCATTTAAGCTTTGAAGAATGAAATCACGTCAATCCATTTCAAACCAATAATTGATAGAATTCACTATTTTTTTAATTTCTCATAAAAATTTAATATTCATTTCAATCTACTTCATATATTCAAATGCATATTTTAATTTATTTACATTTAAGCCCCATTTAGATGTTGAGCAGAGTTGAGATAGGTTGAGTTCTTTATAAATAGTAGTGAGTTGAAATGGTAGAATGAGTTTTACAAAACTTATCGAAAATGAATTTAGATATGTTTAAATGTTAAAATGAATTTAGATATATTTATAAAAAAAATTGAAAAATATTGTAGGTGCCACGTGTAAAGAGATTTTGAATTGAGATAAGTTTAGTAATTTAAAAATTAAATATTTGGATGTTAGAGTAAACTGAAAATTAGACTGAATTTCAAATGCCTTAAATATATCTAAATAAAATTTATAAAATATTGTTATTTACAGATAAGATCATCTAAAATTATGTCAGCATCTAAACACAGCTAAGTGGACTTCGCACGGCCTCCTGAGCCTTAGCTTTAGTGATACTAGGGCTTTTCCATGAAAATGTGATTCGTAAAACGCTGATGACTCGAAATGTTTAAAAACCAATTTCGGGCCGCCTTGTCAGGACAGTTAAGCCCAGTTTGATTGTGGTTGAGGATACGTACTACGACTACCTAGGACCAAAGTGGATGTGCCATGTGTGGGTGGAGACAAGGAGCGGCGCCAAGATTTTCACGAGCTTTTCTGTCATTTCTTTTTGTTAAAAGTCTGAGCCAAAGGCGTCGCTGTTATGGGAGAAGATGAGATATGCCAAAAGTGGCAACAAATTACAAACAATGGATGCAAGCATTAAATGATATGCGGAGTAAAAAAAAAATCATCTATTAAATTAAATAAAATGAAAGAAAATTGGAGATGAGATGAGGAATGGACGCTGCAGATAATCTTTCTGCAGATAATTGGCCTTGAAAAAACCGAAAAAACAAAAAAAACCTCACTGACGCAACTACCTCATCTTCATCTTCTTTGCATTTACGTTTATATTTCTTCTTCGATATTTTCGACCTTCTTCGTTTTTGGGGTTCTTTTCTTTGGTTATCTTCTCTCTACCCTCTTGTTCCTTCCCAGCCTTCATTGCTGGGTTTGCTTTGGCAAGTTTTTATCTAGTTTTTTGAGAGAGAAATTACCAATGTCTGTGACTATGGCTTCCTTGGGTGTTGGGACTCACCTCAGTGATAATAATAATAATAATAATTGTATTTTGAAAGCTTCTGAAAATCTCGTGCCTAGTAGAGCTCTGATCAGGGGCACCTTTCGGCTTGCCACCAAGCCTTTCTCCGTTCTGCATAAGAGACAGTAAGCCCTTCACATTCTTTCTTCATAAAGCCTCTGGTTTTTATGTCTTTTAAAGGCTGTTCTACTTGTTTGTTTGATGCAACTGTTGTATCCTATTTGAATTTTGATGTCATCTCTTAAGCATAAAAATAGTTTGAGGTTATTTGTAATTTGAGATTCTGCTTTTATCTGATGAACTAGACTTACACCAAGAGCAGTATTTAAAAGAAAGAAATTAACTATTTCGGTTAATATGCTTATTGTGTTCTAGGATCTATAAAAGTTGAATTTCCTAAAAAATAGGTATGAATAGTCCTTTTTTATTTTTCTAAATTTTTGTAGGTATTTTTAAGCAATAATCAGTCCTAAAGCGAGAAAAAGTAAAAAAGCAAATGCCTTGGTTGAGTACCATGACTTGACAGGTTGCAGAGTCATTTTTAGTCTCACTCCCCGCCCCTATAAATGCATGCCTCAGCACATCTACCTTCCCCCCAGCCCCCTCCCTAAAAAAAAATAATAAGATCATGAGAACTGTAAATCCCGTCTGCAAATCTCTCTCTAAGCATTTTCTTTTTAATTTCATATCGATGATTAGAGGGAGATAATACTCTCACCTGGAAAGATAGTACTGGATAGGATCATATGAAGTCTTCTACATGGAAGATCTTATGATTATTCCACAATTCTGTTTCTGGATTTGGTCAGAATTAGACAATTAGCTGCTTTATTTACTCAATCGGTACAGCTTCATCTTTTAGAGAAATGTACATGGTAGTACTTAATTCCTGTGTGTTCCTGTATGTGCGTTTATGCATGTAGGGTGGACACATCATTAGATATAACTGTGTTATTTAACATCTGCTTAGAGGACACTGAGGCATTGCATTGTTGCTATTATTTGTGTTAAGTTCCTGTGTGGTTTTTGTCAGAAGGTTATCCTCAATGGCCACAAACACACCTCGAGCATCATCAGCAACTGCTTTGGAGGTCTTGAACACTTTTTTATTTATGTGATTGGGTTTTTTGCCCATTAACTTGTCTAATTTCAATTGCCGTTTGAGTTTTATGAAATGGGGTGGCTAACAGGATGCAAGTCAGAGTGAAAGTGATACTGTTCCAACTCCTGTAGTTATTATCGACCAAGACACCGATCCAAGTGCAACTATTGTGGAGATAACTTTTGGGGATCGGCTTGGAGCTCTTCTCGATACTGTAGGAAGCCAGTTACCTTCCCTTTGGATAATCATGTTACCTGTTTGGGATACTGATGTTTGAGTCTTTAGTTCCATGTGATCTATTTTAATCTCTATTTAGAGTATGTCAACTAGTGAGTATTAACCATCAGCTAATGGGTGTCAGATGAATGCGCTTAAAAATCTTGGACTCAATGTTGTGAAGGCAAATGTTTTCTTAGATTCTTCTGGGAAGCACAACAAGTTTGCCATCACTAAAGTGTAAGTTATTGTGCTGTACATGTTCATATGGACTTGATTCCTAGTATAAATTACTGTCCACCTCTGTTCATATATAGTGCTGATAGCTCCCAAATTTGCAGCTGATAGTCGTCGATTTTTTTTTCTAAATTTTGTTATATTTACTCTTGACTGGAAGGTTCAGATCTCTGTCATCCTTTTAAGATACTTCCTTATCTTTTTCTGGACTGAGCTTCCTGACAGCTAGTTGAATTTGAATCACAAACTTGACAGCTCCTTGTAGTAAGTGAAGGCCTAGAGATATAGAGTGAACTTTGACATAAGTTCAAGGTGTTTATGAATGTAATCATGGTTTTCCTCCACCATACATGAGTGTTTCGAATAAAATTAGGTTTCCGTCCTCTTCAAAAAAGAGAACAGTGTCCAAGATAACCGAAAAATTTTCGACATATTACTTCATTCCTAGTTGCGAGTTTGTTCTAGTAGTGGCTGTTCTATAGTGATTTTGATTGAATTGTTTGTGGAACTTTTTTGCAGAGATACTGGTAGAAAGGTAGAAGATCCAGAATTGCTTGAGGCAATTCGCTTGACAATTATAAACAATATGATTCAGTATCACCCGGTATTTTATCTTGAAACTTTTTTTTTAGTCTTATATTAATGTTCTTAAGATAACATCTTCTAGAGCACTTCTTCTAGGAGTTCCTCTCATAAGCTTCCTGAACATGTTCCAGGAATCGAGCGCCCAATTAGCAATGGGAGTAGCCTTTGGAATCGTGCAACCAGAACAGAAGGTTTTAAAGATTTTTATTGTTCTACTTGTAAAAATTTACATATGTTTGGAGTTTGTCTGTTATGCAGAAGTTCTTGTTGCAAAGTTAACTAAGATTAAGCAATCACATCTGGAACATTATTGATAGGCTTACCTTTCTGTAGTTAAGATGACTATGGTGTCTTTCATGCTTGCAGTTCAAACCAGTGGATTGAGGTCTTTGCCATATGTCTGTGTGCGCTTTTCTTTGTGAGCACTCTCAATATCCATGCACGATTGAGCATGAAAATGTGCATATGGCATTGATTTGATGTTGTCACGGTTTTCCGTTTTTCAGTATGATGTTGCCTTTTCCTATCATGGTCATTGCAGAAATATTTTTGTACAAGAAAGACGTATTGGATCTGCTTTCAGGAAATGCATAAGAGTAAAATACTTTTCTACAATTCACTTGCATCATGCAGTGGATTGGGACTTGTTAAGTAATAGTTTATCGAATTCCCAAAATGCTGATTTTTATCATCTTGAGTTTTGGGTAACCACGTAATGATTTTATTTCATTAATACATCTGTGGGAGATATTGGAAGTAAGATGGTATCTTCCAATTGTCTTTGTTTGCATATATCGTTTGGGATATATGGTGATGATCCATCCTGATTCAAACATGTTGTGTTGTTATTCCTCAGGTTGATGTGGATGTAGCAACACGCATAAAAATCTATGATGATGGCCCTGAACGGAGGTAATGCATGTACAGAGTTGTTTTCTCATGTAATTTACACCTGCACTCCAACAAAGGTTGCTCCTATGCCAATTTTGCGAGACTGCAGCCCTATATTAGCAATTATATTCCTAGTGTGAGTGATGATATCTTTGCATGAGAGTGAAGCAGGAAAAAATCTCTGCTGTCTCCCCGTCCCCAACTTGATATTATTTTTGCAGTTTGCTTTATGTGGAGACAGCTGATCGCCCCGGATTATTGGTAGACCTTGTGAAGATTGTCACTGAAATCAATGTTGATGTTAAATCAGGAGAATTTGACACAGAGGTGATACTTCTCACTTAATTCTCACTTACTGTCTACTTTTTTTTTTTTAGGCAGAGTTTAGTAGTTTATTCTACTCTCTTTTTTTTGGTGCTAGGGGTTGTTGGCTAAGGCAAAGTTTCATGTTAGTTACAAGGATAAAGCGCTTATCAAGCCTCTCCAGCAGGTAAGCTGGCATTTTGGCTATGATTAAGCAGCATTAGCACTGCTTTTTTAATTGACCTGTAAAATTTAAATACCTTCCAAACAGCCTTGCCAGTGTGACTGTGGGAGTGTGTGACTAGAAAAAACATTCCTCCAAGGCCAACTAGCTTTATCCCTATCATTAATTATTTTAAAACAAGATACAAGATCCTAAACTTTTAGCTTTTAATTTACATAAATTGTTTTTGAAATGCTGTATCTGGAAAGAATGTAAGGCCATGGTCCCTATCCTTATTTTCAAACTCTATGGACAAACCCAATCCTCCCATTTCCTTTCTCTTCTAAATTCCCAAGCAGAGACAGAACCGAGTGGAGTGGGGCCGGAGGTTGACACGGCTCCTGTGCCTGGTTTTGATTTTTTTTTTGTTTAATATCATTATATTAAATCAATATATATTTATATATGGGTCTAAAAATTGAGTTTAACCCTATTAAAATTAGGCTTGGCCACCAAGAATTAATTCAAGGCTATTTAGTTCTTTTACTTACAGTCTGTTTGGAATTTTAAATAATTGAAAGGTGTGATAAAAATTAAGGTCTGACTCCTCAATAAGAGATCTTAATTAATTTTCTCATTCATTTTTGGCTCCCTCCAAAAAAATCTTGGTTCCTTCCTTGTAATCCCAAGGATACTATAAAACTATGCTATGCTGGGTTTGCAACCTGTAACAGCATATTGAGCCCGGCCTAAACTTCACAACCCTGATTATGAGGCAGCTCTTTTGTAGCATAACTGATACTACTCCATCCAATTTGGCAGGTTCTTTCTAATAGCTTGCGATATTTCTTAAGGCGGCCATCAACAGAGGAGTCGAGTTTTTGATTTGCATAGATTCAGGGCAAGACATTCAAACAACTCCGACATTGTCAGCGAATAAGAGAAACACTAGAATGCTGACATATCTACTTTTGAAAGGAGAATAAAAGCCAACAAAAAAAAAAAAAATTCTATAAATTTGCAGCTAAAATAGCAATGTAAAATCATACTTTGCTACAGTTATAGCACTGTAATAACTCTTTGTGCTTTCAGGCATTTGCTTTATTATGTCTACTACAAAAATTAGAAAAGAAATATTAGAAAATGCACAAGTCTATCATGAGGAAGTTTAGAAGATAGCCAATATGTTTTTCTGTTGTAGAGGTGAGTTTCTTACTTCAAGTGCACTAATCATTGAATCACTAAGGTAGAGATTTTGAATTTGTAGCAGTTGAGTTTACACTTCGGCCTCATTTTTTTCCGTAGATGAAATGAGATGAGTTGAGATAAAAGTTGAAAATTAAATAAAATATTGTTAGAATATATATTTTTTAATATTATTATTGTTTTAGAATTTGAAAAAATTTGAATTGTTTATTTTATTTTATGTGAAGATTTGAAAAAATTGTAATGATTAGATGAGATGTGTTGTGTTGTGTAAACAAAAGAGGAATTTTACCCTTTTATTATTGAGAATTTAGAATGCCACAATTGACATCACACAGCTCCTTTGAGCGTGCCATAATGTTTTGCATTTGTTAGTTTGGGGTTTAAGATTCTCTAAACTTTTTATAGTAATCTACTGAGTGGATTATATAAAATCTCAAACTTTACTTTCAAATTAACGGCTGAGATTTCACACATTCCGTCCAGGGTTTGCAAGGGATTCCTTGAGAAGTTTCTGGGCTAATCTTCTCCTAAAAGTAACTTCTCCACATTTTACAGTGACCACAGAACAGTTGTGTTGATGATTAACCGAGAGTGATACCGCAAGACCAAGCCACTTGGGCTAACCCCTTGGTAATAAATGACATCATTCTTGATTCAACCTTTTCTCCTAGCACGGACCCAGCTTACAAAATTCAAATAACTTGAAGCCTTTATGCCAATGCTTCCAGCCACCAACATAAGTGTGCTTCCCAATAAATAAAACTCATACCATTTTAATCTAAAACAAAACCATTCCACCATCTCATAGAAGCAACATTGCGAGGAACTGATGAAACAAAACATGATGAAAGAGCATGCGTTCAAGTCATAGCAACAAGCATACGCATACATTAACCAAGTTTCAAAGTTTTAACTTAGGGTGAAACTTCAGACAGACCTCTGGAGGTAAAATTGAAATATTGCAAAAAAATTAAACGAATTCTGTCAAGTATCAGAACCAACAGAGATCCGAGCGAGAAAAGAGTCTTGTCTGATGCAGGAACTTTAATGAGTATGTCTCCTCTCTGGTAGTCTCACTATTAATGTTTACCTAAGCTCGGAGCCCCCTGTTGAGACTGACCATGCGGGTTGAAGTATCCCCTTGGGATCCCCTTGCAGATGAACCACTCTGATAAGAAGTCCTCCCGGACCCTCCATATGCAGCATCTTGGTAACGTGTACCCTGATAGCCAGTATTGCTGCCTCGTGACTGACCTGTCCGGTCTCTTGAATAACCACCTCCGGCAGCTTGGCCTAGTGCCAAAGGTCTCCCTCCACCATATCCTGTACGCCCACTGCCACCTTGTCTTCCTTGCGTGAAAGATGAGTTGTCTTGCCACCTATTTCCTCCAGCAGCCGCTCCAGTATTATAATCCTGGCCTTCTCTCCGTCTAAGAGGCAGATCCAAACCACCCCCCATCCTTGCTTCTATTGCTCTCTCATTACTTTCTGCAAGAACTGTTAGCTTCTCTGTTAACTGGAATGCCAGAGCCTGCAACCTAGTGTGCTCAACATCATGGAAAACGATGCACCTGCTTGGCTGGTCCCAACTTGCATTGAGCTCCTCGTTAATCATCATCTTGCTGATGATGCTGTGAGTCTGGGCCTCTGGCAGGTCAAATAATACCGTGAGCTGGTCCAAACTGAGGGAATTATAGGATAATGAGTAGGTAAAAAGGTAGGTCCTCAGAGCCTCTTCCTTGATCTTAGCCTTGAGCATCTCAAGGACATTCTCGCGATTCCTTACAAGCTTCCACACATCAAGGGATTTGACAATATCAAAAGCTTTTTCGAAATCTCCCACACTAAGGGCCCTGGTGGCAGCCATTATGTGGTCTCTGACATTTTCTGGGGGACCTGTGAATGTTTGCCTCTCACTCACCTCAAGCAACCGCCTCAGAGTCTTACTTATGACCTTGCGCTTTGCATCGTGAATGTTTGCTGCCATGTTGGGTACTTCTAGCAGCATAGCACATATCAGATGTACAGCCTCCAGAAGCTCCAGATTTATGTGCATATGGTAAGGCATCTGCCGCCTCCTTTCAATCCTTTCCTGTGGGTGGGAGCAACATTTGCAATAGTGAGTCCCTGGGCATTTACATATTTGCATGCGCATGCACATGCACATTATATGGCATCGAAGATACACTGAAGCTAACCCAACAATCATATTTACAGGAACAGGCAAACTTAATTGTCTTTCAAATTCGTGATTCCAAATGGAATGAAAAGCCAACAATAAGTAGTGCTTACAATGGTAAAGGTGTGGAAGGTGGGTCTTAGTTCAAAACCCAGACCACATGCCCTATTAAATACAATCCTTCTTCTGACATTCTTTCAAATTTGGTCACATTAAGAAATTAAAAAGAAAGAAAACATAAACTAATTAATTATAAACTAGTTGTGAATCTGTGCAATGCGTGAGAATAGCATATTAACATATAAATGTCCAAAACTTGGATGAGTACCTCACAAACATTGCTTGAGTTGAGAGAGAGACTAAGTCTCATTTGGTTACACAGATGAGATTATATGAAAGTTTAAAATTGAATAAAATATTGTTAGAATATTATTTTTTAATATTATTTTTTGAGATTTGAAAAAGTTGTATTGATTATATGAAATGAGGTGAGATAAGATGGTTTGGTTCGTGTAACCAAAACAAGCCTAAAGGATGTTTGAGGAATAAGATGAGATGAGAATTCTATGAATAGCGAAATGGTTTGTGAATAGTAGTGAAATGGTTTGAGTTAAGATGTTTTATTGGGTTTTGGAAACAAATAGAAAAAAAAGTTGAATAAAAGTATTATAAAGTTAAAATATTGTTAGAATATAATTTTTATAATGTTATTTTTGTTTTAGAATTTGAAAAAATTGTATTGTTTTTTTGTATTTTGTTTGGAAGTTTGGAAAAGTTGTAATGATTAGATGAAAAAGTTAAAAATTTGAAATTGAAAATTGTTTGAGCTTGAGTGATATTTGGAAAGGAAATTTTGAGAAATTTTAAGATGAGATATGTCCCCAAACAGCCCTTTATATAGTTGTGTCAAAGGAACTTTACTTTGACTCATAACTTATATTGCTTAAACTATAAAAATATGAGTTGAGAAAACCAAAATACATTAGTAAGATATTGTAAATAAATTCAATGCTACGATAGTATTCTATAAAATGGCATCTTAAGGGTTAATCCAAGATTATGGGAGAAAAGATCCAGATATGCTAGCATGTTCATAGCAAAACGCATTGAAGGCTAATGCTTCAAAATTATTATTGTAATAATATTTGTTAATTTGGATGAAAATAAAACAAGTGATAAACTCCAAGGATGATATAAATACAAAGAACCTGAATTCAGCAATATTTCTGAAGCACAATCATTTGGGTAACGATGACAAGTTACTAAGTCACTAATTAATATAGCTTCACCAACACGTCATCAGTCAAACTCCCAGCTATATTTCTGATTTTCAATGCCAATTGCAACATTTTATTTTAAATTGAAACGTATAACAAAAAACCAATACCTGTTCTGGAGTCTTCTCATGATATCGGCTTTGAGAAACACCTTGTGCAAGCAACTCCTTTACCCTTCCACCTGAATATAGTTCAGAAAGACAGCCATGGCCCTCAATTATTAATCCAACACGGAATGCACATAGACCAAGTTGTGCCATTGCCCTGTTGAAAAGGATCTGCGTTGATATGTCCATATGCTGAATGTTATCTTGCAAGTGGCTCATAAGGAGCAAGTCACGTGAAGTTGAAAACTCATCCAAGATAGCATGGTGGTAAATATCACAGAGCATGGCACGGGCTTTAGTCCGGTCATCTCCATACTTGTAGATGAGGGATACCAGAGAATCCATCAAGGTCCTGCTATTCTCAGGAAAGGTTGGTTTCCGAGGGACGAGCTCGGGAGTAGCCACAAATGCAGATGAACTTCTAGTTTCCTCGACTGCTTTAGGCTCCTCACCTGCTTCTCCATTATCTCCATCTCCTGTCTGCTCAGCCAGTTTTCTCATGGCATCATAAACCTCTTGTGGCTTATAATATATTAATTCTACCCGCTTTAAGGAAACCTTTGCAGCAGCTTTGAAATCCCGAACCCGTTCTAAATAATCCTGGACATTTTGAGCAAGAACCAAAAACATAGGCTCATCCCTGAGTCTCTCAACATACTCACGAGTGTGCGGATCAATGCATTGCAAGCTCTTGAAAAACTCAACATCTATCCTTTCCACAAAGGCAACCAAGTTTCCCCAAACCTGAATTGTCCCATCATATTCTGGTCCCTTCTGGCTTTCATTCTCATCAGGCTCGACCATATCATCCACAACTATATTGGGATACTGAACAAGAATATCCAATATCACAAGCATATTTTGCACACACTTCTTCCATACGCTTATTGGCATGTGGCCGTTTAGGCCGGGATTGACATCAAATTGTGCCGAGACAACACTGAATAGAATTTCAAGTTTCTGAGCAGGGGTCTTGGCAACCTTTGCCAAAAAGGAAAGCTGCTCAACCTGCTCAAACCTTCCAGTTCCTTTCCTACCCCGAGCAGCCACAACCTCCTTGAATTTCTTGTTAACCTTATCCCATGTGATCTCACTAGGGTTCTTGAATTGCTTGTCCATAAGCTTATCTTTCCTGCTCATCTTCTTCTCCCATGCCCCGTCATCCTCATCTTGGCTATCCCCAGCCTTGTCATCATCATCGTCGTCATCTTCAGAATCTTTGAATTCCATCTTAGTCGGATCCTCCTCAATCTCAGAGTCGGTTTCTTCATCCTCCTCATCTTCCTCTTCCTCATCCTTTTCCTCCTCACTCTCAGGATTTTCTCTGCACTTTGTTATCAAATCCTCATATTGTTTGTTGTTCTTCTTCAGCTTCTGTTTCATTGAGTTCAAGGCCTTAGCATTGCTGCTGCTCATCTTCTTCTTCGCATCCTTATTGGCCAAAGCCTGACTCAGGAAGTCCTCCAACATTACAAGGGCTTTGATGTAAAGGTTAGGGACCTTTTCAGACTCGGTGACACGCATAACTTTCTCCAGCTGCTTATTTATCTTGTCAAAGCTTTCTTGCAAGCTTACCCAATCATTTATTTTCATTGCGTTCTTCATCTGATCAACAGTAGCTGACATTTCCTCAAAGCGCTTATCTTTTGCAGACCTAACGACCCGCTTTTGGCCATCAGAGTCATCACTATCACTTGCATTCCCCTGAAGGTATCTGCTTCCAGCAGCTTGAGCAGTAGCGTCACCAGGTCCCCCATTCTCAATCTCTTCATCAAAATCACTCTCCTCCTCCTCGGAGTCACTGCCACCCTATTAATTACACGAAAAATAAATCACTTTCTGGCATCCGTTGAGACAATCGATTCATTAATACTAAAATCATAATTCAGAATCTAGAAAATGAAACTAAATAAGTCATCCAAACAAAGGTAAGAACCTGAGATGTCCAGAAGCGCGAAGCCATTCTCACGTATGAGTTAAATTCAGCGGATCACAAAAAGCTGCATTCAGTCACCGAAAAACAATTAAACATCATGATATATTCCGTAGAGGGACCTTTTAAAATTTACCTATCAAATATCGATCTGCTTCAGCATAGAAATAAAAAACCCAAAAGAGCCAAAAACAAATCCCAGACTTGTTCCATAAATTATTCAAAACACGTTAGAATTAAACCAAAAAAAAGTAATGAAATTTTCTTTATAAAAATCATCCGTTGGACGAATAACACCGAAAACTCTTGAGGCATAAATCTACAATTTACACCAGAAAGCTTACAAAGCAATATTTCAAAGAACTCATCCACAAGTTTTCCTCGTCATTAGCAAGCCCATATAAAATAAAATAAAAATCATCCACAAGAAATCAATCTCAGGGGACTAGGGTGATTACAAGTGTGGGTTGACTGAAGTAGGAACAACGGTGCGACAACGCTCTAGGAGAAGGAATCGACAGCGAGGGGCCGGGGCAGTTCTAGGAGCTGCGAACTCGTAGAGGGGCGGCCGCACGTCGGGAGAATAGAGAGAGAGAGGATAGAGACGGTTCTGAAACTGAGTGAGGTCGCGGGGTGGCTTTAGAAACCCTAACTCCTTTAAACGACGACGTTTTACATGAATTTGGGCTTGTTCGGGCTTCCGCAGGGCTGCTACGATTTTTGGCTTTAAACTATTTTGTTTTTTTAATAATGTTATATATAAATCTTAAATGCACAAATCTTGTATAAACCTTTTGTAAAAATATAAATCTTATAAAAAATTAAAAAATTCACACTTTTTTATAATAATATCCATTTTTTTTATAAAGGGCATGCACGAAACTTATACATTTTGATCTTCTATATATTATTTCTTCTTTTTTTTTCTTTTAAGGCTTCGTTTGGATCCCCAACTCATTCCAACTAATCTCAACTCATCATTACACCTTTTTCAAATTTCAATACAAAATATAATAAATAATTCAACTTTTTCAAATCTCAAAACAATTTTAATATTAAAAAATAATATTTTAACAATATTTTATCATTTCAACTCAACTCACTTCAACATCCAAACTCACACTAAACCAAAGTTATGAAGGCATACAAAAACAGTTCTTCTCTCCACAACCGCTTGTGGGTAACCCCGCGGCATCGGCTGCCACGTCATCCGATCTTTATTTAACCAATCAAAAGGAGAAAAATGAAAGGAATAAATCGAAAGGATTCCTTCTTTAGACAGTAAAGGATTCCATCTATGGTCTGGGTAGAACATTGAAAGTTGGAGAGAGATGTGTTTGATATTTATTTATGTTTTATTTTGATATATTTTCTAAGCTCCAGGCTAGCTGGGTTTGAACTTTGAATCTTGTATATGATCTACAAGAACAAAAAAACTCCTTGCAAAAAGACGTACGAACGGGTTCGATTCTTTCTTCTTCCTTTGGCCCTTCGACTAAACAGGCGCCAGAGAGAGCATACTCCAAGATTTTGATCCTAAAAACCAGTGTAATTTATGCACTTTTTAAGAATCCAAAGAAAAAGGAGTCTGCAACTGATTGTATGGCGCCCAAAGAGTGTCCAATGGGCAAGGCCAATTCACATCTAGTCGAGCCCATGGCTTTCCTTCCTGCTCCAATGCAAGAGACTCACCGAACCCGGGTGTAGATCCCGCTAAAATCCTGGAAAGTTGTTGCTGTCGAGTCTGTGCTGGTTCCACCTGTGATTAATTGGAGCTATGTTACCTGCAAACACGAGCAGAAATGGCAGCAGAGATCCGAGTTCGTATAACCTCATCCTCTTCTGGAGCTCCATCCACTCCTTGATCCTTCTTGTGTACCCTCTAGCTCTCCACCGGTCAAATGGGGATGGAGGCCACCAGAGCCCCTTCTATCGAAACGACGTCGTTGCATTTGCCACGTCAGACGCGATGCTGCGGAGTTTTCCCCAGGCGGTTGCGAGTAAAATTTTTTATACAAAAATCGAGAAAATCGGCCAGGACCAATGCAGACTACATTGGAGTATAGAACGGGCCGAAATCGATAGAGAAACGCTTAGCCAATGATAAAAATAGGTTGAAATTGACATTGGGCAATTCAATTTCGATTTAAACCTAGTTCAAATCGCCAAACTAATTGATTATATATAAATATATTATGTTATACATGTATAAAACAACATTGTTTCACCTAAGTAACTGAAACGAAGTCTTTTTAAACCCATGGTTTTGAAAAAAATATATGAAACGACACCGTTTGATTTAAGACACTAAATGGCATCGTGTTGTTTCCCTCTCATCTCCCTGTGTGTGTAAAGATGCCATCTCCCTCTTAGCTCTGTCTCTTATCTCCCTTTCGGCTCTCTCCCTTTCAAAGATTCTCTCATCTCCAATTCATTTTTCTAGTTTTTGTTGTGATATTTTATCATTTGTTGTGAGATTTGCACACTGATATTTGTTGTGAGATTTGCGATTTTTTTATGGGTTTATGAAGTTAAAATTGACGTGGACACCAATGAATCGATGGTAACTGACCAGTTTTATTCCCCTTCATCGGTCATTTTCGGTCAGTATCACCCCTGAAAAACATGTTGGTGCGGTTTCAATTTTTGACTAAAACTGCATCGATATGATCAGTTTTTACCCCTAAGCCAAACCCTACTTTTTTAAATCCTAAGTTTGATCATGACATTCATTTTAATCATAATTTTTTATTTATGATTTTGATAATTTCTTTCAATACTAAATTTAATTTTTAGTATTGAATATTAACAATTACTAATTCACTAGTATCTAATAATTTATTATTATACTATAATATTACATGTTATTAACTTATTATACTTTAGTTATTTCTACTATATGTTATTATACTAGTATGTAACTTATCTATATACTAAACTTATTTATAACATATTTATAACATCCAATTACATGTTGTTATATTATAATATTACATGCTATTAACTTATTATACTATAGTTCGAGTCAAAAGACTTATTATACTATAATTATTTTTATACTAGTATCGAAGTTATTTTTATAATTTATTACATATAATAATAATAATAATCCTATGATGTTTACATATATTAGACTATTAATCTAGTTATATTATAATATAAATATAATATACTCTACTAGTATATAGCATTGAATTTAACTACATAAATTTTATATTTTATACGAGTATATATAATCAAAAAACATATATTTTATAACTTATATACAGTATAAGAGTCGTTTGGTTTCATAAATAGTTTCAACCCATTTCATCTCAATATTCAAATAATATTCAAAAATAAAATTTTTCAATTTTAAAATTTTAACTTTTTCATCTAATTATTATATAATCATTATAATTTTCTAAAATTCTAAATAAAACATAAAAAGTAATTCAACTTTTTAAAATCTTAAAATAAAAATTATATTCTAATAATATTTTTATTTTATAATATTTTTATTTAATATATTTTTCTTTTATTTTTTAAAATCTTATCAAATATCTTTATTTAAAATTATTTTATTACTATTTATAAATTTCTAATTGGAATATGACCAAATAGAGTGAAGAGAAGACATGGATGCTTTACGGGATTGTGTTTATAAAAAGAGTTTTGTTATTTATCATTTTTATATATTATACATCAAATTTATTTTTATTATATTTTTCATAAACTAATTGATTTCCTCTTTTCAATATTTATAGATCACACATTTGTCAAGAGAAAAAATAAAAAAGATAAAAAATTTATATGTGGTATGAGGATGATAAACATAATTTTTTTTAATAAAAAATCAAGTTGGACAAAACTACTTCATATAAATATATCGGATCGGGTTCCAAATCGAGCAGGAAACCCGAACTTCCTGCTGACGGCACCACTGAATCCGCCGTATAAATTCAATAGAAGCTTCGGTACGTGTAGCCGGCTTGTTCCGACTCCGACCCGCTCCAGCTACTGCTTCCTTCAGTCCGGGCAATACTCCACCACCAGACCGGCTAATACTTTTTGGGATTTTGGCTCAGGTTAGAGCTTCTCTCTCTCTCTCTCTCTCTCTCTCCTTGCTTGATCGATTGGGCAGGTAATCTCCTTTGTTTCCGTTGGGGTTTGTTGAGAAACGGAAGGAAAGTAAGCACGAACGATTAACAATCCCGAAATAGTAAACAATTATAGTCTGGGTGAGCGTTCCACTGCCAAGTTTTCGTATTATTTCTCTCTTCTTTTTTTTTCTTTTGGTCAATCTGGAAAAGGCAATAAAATTCCATTTCGCATTTATTCTACTGTCGCATTTAGAAAATTGTCTCATGCAGAAATGATGGACTCTGGTAACTAACCAGCCCATCACAGATACACAAAGCCCTCATTAAAGAGAAAATCTGCTGCAGCATAAATACCCCAAGCTTCCGCATTTTCTAATTCTAGATATTGGGATTGACGGAAAATGATTTACTATGATCTCTAGACTGGGATTATAAAATTTGTAAGTTTTTGTCCTGTATTTTCGACCCTGAAAGAGCATTTCTTTTTACTCCTCCGTCAGGCTACATAAGAAGTGGTCATGGATATATCATCTTGGGATGGAACCATCTCATTAGCGGAATTTCATGTCGCTGCTTGTGCTTTAGTAGAGAAATGGAAAAGGGTTTCTTCAGCTTCCCCTCCTTGGTCATGGGTCTCTTGTCCAAAACAACCTTGGGTTGCTTCTCACGAAGTTAGCGTTGTCAACTTTCCTTTTAGTTTTTCCTCCAGTGTAGAAATTTCCTTTTCAAAAAAGTTGATCTTACTTTTATTGTTTGTTCCTCTTGCTCTCTTAGGTGGAAGGATACTTGTCACTGGAGAACATATTTCTCGTGTCAATTAAGGTCTGTCCTTAGTGTTATGGCAGAGCACTAGCTCTTTTAATTGATGAAATGATCTTAGCATTATCATAATTGTTATGTTCAGGAGGAACATGATGAAGTACTAAGTTTCCCTCAGAAAGAAGAGACAAGTTGCTCTGACAAAGAGGAGTCCATTGATGTTGCCACCTTAGTACGTCTTTTACCTAACATCCTTGTTTTTTTTTCCCTATGTTTTATGTAAGTCTTGAAGAATAATTAAGTAGACACACACACACATATATATATATCAACATGAGGATTGTGCATTTTCTGTTACCTGTTAATTCTTGTCTCCTTTACTATATTGATCAAGAACTTGCTCTTATTGCAAGGTCCAGAGTCAGAGCGATCGTGATGAAATATGTTACTATGATCTCCATATAGTATATAGTGCTTCATATAGGGTTCCGGTGCTATATTTTCGTGTGTACTACAGTGGTATGTTCATCTGTATTTAATCAGATCATAAATAACGCATGAAATTAGTGTTTATACATTTTTTTTATAAATATACATACAAGCGCACATACACATTCTACATACTCTGTGGCATGTCAGATATACATGTATGTATCTACACATGCATATAAAAAAAAGTATGTTTATATCTACACACAAGAAAGTATGGCTTGAATACCCCTCTATATGTTTGATCGAAACTAGTATAAGCCTTTCATAATTTTATATACATATGAGACCCTTTCCACAAACAGAATCAAAGAATTATGGTCAGCCATACAACAGCTCAAAAGCTGTCTCTGGTACCACCCACTAGAACCCACACATAGCACCTTTCCGATATAGGATCCTTCTGTTTGTGAGATTATCCACTGTCAAAATTTTATCCCAATCAAGAGAGAGAAAGAGAGAACTTCCTAAGAACCTTATTCAGGACTGAATTTATGCATATAACCTGCATGAAACAACTGCACATTTACACTAGATCAATATATAGAGTATATATAACTACATTTTCGGCTTCCATATCTATGCTGGTCTTTATCTATTGAAATATTTTTTCAAGCAAAGCACTCATGTTGTTAAGTATATAGATGGAGAACCTTTGGAGTTTGAGGATATAAAAAAACACCTTCCTGCTCACTCTGCCAAAACACTGTTGGATTCAAAATGGACGTTTATAACCCAGGAGGTAAACTTTCTATTTCACTTTCCTCTTATTTATGTTTGGTTTCTTTTCTTTTCTTTTCTTTTTCCTGAAAAAATATATTACTTGCATTAGTGATTATATTTTATATAACATGGATAGAGACAGAACTGCCATCATATTCTTTCCCATATGAATTATAACCTTAAATCAAATTGCTGTTCAATTTCTGTCAAAGCTTTTCAGTGCACCTCATGGTACGAAGTTTTGCTTTTTCCAAGAGGAGAAGATTATCAAATGAGCATGTAAAAGGGATTTGAATTATTGAGCATGTGCCATTAGTTTTAATGATCTGACTGGATAAAAATAAGGTGGGTCGATCTGTAACTTCTTTTATTTGGAGGGTTAAGTGTAATTGTGATAGTCATGGTTGTGGTAGTCACAATTGTGGCCATTAACATTGGCGACAAACTTGTGAAGGTCGTGGTGAGGGTTTTCTCAGATCTGCCAAAGAGGAGTGGAGAAGGCAAAAAAATTGAGTGTCTGATTGGGTTTTGGGCATGATGGGACAAAACAATGCACGTGGATACATTTTTTAGCAGTCTGACACTCACAATATAGGGATGAGAGCAAGACATATCATGAGGTGAAACAACTGCCCGCAGGTTTTGGATTATTAAAATCCCACACGAATTATTGGTACAAGATCTTACTGAACCAAATTTCATTTGATTGAGAAAAAAAGAAGAGAACAGAAACTGCATGGTTTGGTTGCCTAAGAGGTAGCTCATGTTTTTGGCCAACCAGCAGTAAATGGATCCACTACAAATTTCGTTGCTTTTCTCTGTAGATTGGGAGGATTAGTAATGTGCAGCTTGTCATGATGCTGTTTGTTGCAGATAGCCCCAACCTTGAGACAGAATATTTATCAGGGTCATGGTGCTTCTGTAGCACCCCAAGCTCTAGTAGGTTGGATGGGGTTATCGTGTGATAGATTTGAACGAGCATAATTCATACCTAGGAAGTAATGATTAATTAACAATTTAGCATGTAACAATTACCATGTAAATGATCAAGTCTCCATGCAAAGCACCATAAGAAACGACTCAGAAAAAGTGCTAGCCACATATGTATATGAGTCCAAAAAGACTAACCAAATTGAAGCTTCCCTAAAACCACTTATAAAGGCCAGTTTCACGTGGTAATTAACCAATGCTGGGATTGGAGCATTACTGCTTTACTTGAACAATGCAGGTCTTATTCCATAGAATCTCTCAACTCTCAGATTGGATCCTTGACATTTCAGGAATTATAACTAGTCTTTTGGTCGTAATCATATTGAGCATATAGCTTTTCTGCTGGTATAGCTGCATGTAATGTATAATATCAGGAGTGAAATCGAACTATTCTAGTATATCTTTTTCTAAAGATCGTTCCTGCAATGTGTGTGCGTGTGGTTAATGGGTCATTAGACCGTCAGGCACCTTGTGGAGAACTTTGTATTCGTCTTGCACGTTTTTTGTCATGTAGATTTCTATAATCGGCTTTGGCACATAAAGTAGAGGTTGGCGAAGCATTGCCTGTCAATTTTACGTTCACTTTGGCTGTTGTCTGAAAGTTACTACAAAACCTTGACAACATTGATTTGTCCATGTAGGAGCATCCATACTTGAACAGGCCATGGTACAAATTACATCCATGCGGAACCGGTGAGTGGATGAAGCTGCTTTTCCAAGGTGATGTTTCTCTGGCTAGAAATGGAGCGGCAATCGAAGTATATCTGATTTCATGGCTCTCATTCGTTGGGCAAGTTGTTGGTCTTAGGATCCCTTATGAAATGCTGAATCAGCTATAATGGGTGGTTGATGACAGTTTAGACTATATCTGTACATAGTGTAGACATATTGGAGTTTGCTTTTGTGAACAACCTTTTTCCTTTTGTTTTTATTTTTTGTACATTCAGTTGCCGGATGGAATTATTCTTGGCCTAATAGGTACTTTAGGTGTTATATGTTTATTCTTTTATTCATTTTTTCTAAAAGAACATGGTGGAAACTCTGAGGCAAACAATCTCTCTCTCTCTCTCTCTCTCTCAGCAAAACAATGTAGAAAAACCCATCAAACCAAGTTTCATCCTTGGATAGTTCAGACAATTTTAAAGGTTTCAGCAGGCACAGCAAGATCATATTACCACGTGGATTTTATTTTATATTTTTATAGCTGCAACCTCTAAAGGTTTGATGTAATTCCTGTAAAATTGGATACAGGGTACCAAATCTCGATCAGGTCATATATGTTAATTGGAGTTATCTTTTGAGAGACATGGGGATCAACCTCTGCACCCGTTTTTTCGATGCATCTCTGTCTCAAAGCGTGTAAGATAGTCTATATGCATGAAAGATGCAAAGAACTGTCCGTTGAGACTTGAGAGCCATGAATAAATGATATATTGCGGACAAAATACACAATCCTCTCAATTTACCAAACAATTCGCAATCATTTCCAAATTAGCGATGTCAACAATTACTTCCCAAACTATTAAAAACTGTAATGCATCCCATTTCCCATCAAAAAGTCGAAAAGAGAACTCTATTAAATTAGAAAAAAAAAAAAATGAAAAAAAAAATGGCAACCGGAAGAAAGAGGCTATATACCAAACATCTGTAAAAACTCATTAGTGAAATAGTACAAGGGGTGTGATGAAAATTATGATTTCACAGAGAACCAAATACAAGCATCATCGCATAATAGGGAGAAGTAAACCGTCCCCACAACGCAGCAGCCAATTCTTTCGGAGAGAGATCAGGAGAGTGAGTGCCTACATCCCCACCTTTACAGTGTAAAAGGAGCATCCCAAGAAGCATCATGTCTACAGAGCTTCCAAGTACGAATACAATGTCAGAATGGGGCTGAAGATGTTCTGCGAAGCTGATACTTAGGCTCCGGAGGTGGTGCAGATGGCAACATTTTCTCTAGCTCCTAAAAGACAAAGAGCTAAGTTTAATATACATACACTTCTCTGGGGCTCACTATCATGATTTTCTTTTCTTTGTTTGGCGAATAAGAAAATTTTATTGAAACAAGTAACAAGGCAAAGCCAAGTACAGAGTGAGTATACAAAAACTGAACCTATTTACAGGTTAGGAACTAGAGAAAGAAATAAGAAAATCATGGGCGCTAGTTCCATTAAACCCAATAGCTGAAGCCCACTGAAACAAGGTATTAAAGAAAAATCGTCTAAGTTCGTCCACCGAACGTTCCTTATTTTCAAAGCATCAACCATTTCTCTCAACCCAAATACACCACAAGGCAGAGAGTGATCATATTCCAAACAGCAGCAATTTGCAAATTACCCCTTAAACCTCTCCAGCAAGCAAAAAGATCCACCACCCTTCTAGGCATCACCCAAGCCATTCTGCTCCTATTAAGACTTCATACCATAATGCCCTAGTCACCTAACAATGTAATTATAAATGATCCACCGATTCGCCAGCTTTCATGATTTTCTTATATATCTATCTCTAGTTCCTAATTTGTAACTTGGTGTTCTCAATTGTATACTTCTAGTGTACTTGGGTTATACCTTGTTATTTGTTTAACAAAAATATTTTACTTATAAAAATATCACATACACAACTAAATAATTGATGAAAGAATAAAGAATATACAGAAATTAAAAAGGCATTAAACCAAGACTCAGCATGTGCCTAATGTGCCAAGTCAACGTAATGAAACATGTGTATAAAAAACATCTGCTCTATGAGAAGTTTTCATTTGAGAATTTTTTGTGACTCCAGTATACAAAAACTATACAAGAGATGCACCTATATAGAGAAAGGAAACGTATCTTCCAACAATTTTTTTCTTTTTCTTTTTTTGGAGAGAGAGAGAGAGAGGAGTCTCCCCTGTATAAAGAAATTCTTAGATTAAAGGCACCAATTACATGAAGAATCATGTAAGGGAACAATTGGATTTTGTTTCTGCTAAAGAAACAAGGAAAGTCAAGAATGAGATTAAAAAGATAAGGTAGAAAAAGATATAATGTGCAATTGAATTTTGAAAGAGAGAGATGGAAGGTAGAGAAAGAAAAGAAAGAACTTTCTCCTAATTACTATCCTTTCCCCCATACAACAAAAGAAGAAGGATAAAAAAAAAGGGATGCCCGGGGGGAAGTATCATTCAGGGGTAATAAATTGAAAAAAATGAAAGAAGGAAGGAAAATCCTTCTTCATTAGTTTTTTCCCAGCTCCAAATTTATTCCTTGTGCAAACTAGAGAAAGTGAATCTTTAGAGAGAACACTGTCATTTTTCTTTTCTCATCCACCTCGTAAATGACAAATCAAGTGTATGCCATAAATCTTACAAAGTTGAGCTACTAAATTGCCAAAACTACAAGATTGATCCCATGACCATACCCTGCAACACTTGTTTTAAGGGGCCAGGAGCCCCTGTTTTTTCCAAAGACACTTGGCTAAAATTTCCAGCCACTTGCAATTAGTTCAATGAATCCTCCAATGCTCAAAATGAAATTTATCATATGCACCCAGCGATTGGTGTTCAAAAAACCATCCAACAAGTTTCGAAAGATGGTTATTAAGCCTCCAGCCTCAATATAGTTCCAGTGCCACTGTGTGGGTGTCTGATGACAACCATGTAGATGAAAAAATTATAATCTTTTTTGACTGAGAAATAAATTATAATCTGATAAAGGAAAATATGCCAATGTTGTCTTGAAAAATAATGCATGCCATTTCTCATCTTTGGGACAAGGAATTAAAAGAGGAACTGCTAGAATGATGGTCTATGACTTAGCAACACATAAACCCAAATAAGATATGATGCTTTCCAGTATGTATAGGGCACTCAATCAAAGAATCCAATATTAAACTAGTTCGTGTGTACAACAGAAAACATGAGGGGTTAATGGAATATTTGAATTATATTTCTGACTAATATTCAGTAATAGTTACAATAAGTACCTATTACTGAATAATAACATCATATTTAACAGCATAATAGAAAGTTTACCTTATGAAAGTATTTTTTTTTTATTACCACATCCCAACCATAATGAATATTATCCTTTTAAAAAGTTCATGTTAAGACACTAAGAGAGAGAGAGAGTTGCCATGTTAACATGCATCAACATGCCCATACCCCATAACAGCTATCCATGCCTCAAAAGGCCACATTTTTCTTTAAATCGTCAGTAGAAAAGAAACACATTACCATTTTTCTTATGAGACTGTAAGGCATTAAAGAAAATAAACCCAAGCAATGTCAATATCTTAAATGAAGAACCTAACCTTCCGCTTCCGAAGCCTTTCATTTTCCTCTTCCAGGCGTGAAACTTTGTTCTCCAGTTCAGTAGTGTAAGCCTAACATATTGATATCTTTCAGGTCATTGGAAAATCAACATGACAAGTGAAAAGGGCGAAGAAACATTGCAAGGAATTTGTAATGACCAATACTTTTGAAAGCCAACCTGCTTCCTTGCTCGTGAGCGAGCAGCAGATTCACGGTTCTTGATCATCCTCTTTTGCCTTCTCTCAACAGTCTTCTCAATCATGTCTTCTGGGACACCTCTTTTCCTCCCAGGCATTTGTGTGTCCGACAAGGTTCCCATCAATGGTGAAGTTAATGCTACCTGATTCTCCGGATATGGAACATCCATCACAGCACCAGCCCCCATGTGCAGTGGCTGTGGTATAGGCTGGCCAGGCATATAAACCCCCATCATGCTTTGTTGTGGTTGCTGATATTGTTGTTGTTGATACTGCATCCACTGACCTTGCTGTGGAAACTGCAAGGCTGTGTTCTGATCAACACCAACAGGACCAGCACTGGATTTCTCTGTAGATGTTTCGGCCACAATTCCTGCCTTCACCAAGAAATCCTCCAAAGTCATCTCTCCCAGAGTAGGCTGCCGTTCCCGAGACTTCTTTTCCTCACTATTTTTGCTTTGCTGAATATCTCTCCAAACCTCATCCACCGTCTTCTTGCTCAGTACACTAGTTAATGATAGGCTAGCCTGACGCTGCAGGGCAGTTTGACTGGCCTGTGCTGTGCCCTCAATGTCCATACCCATGGACTGGTGCACCTCGGCAGTCCAAACATTTTTTAGAAGCTCATCGAGGTTCATACTGCTAAGTGGCTTCCCCAAGTCACCTAACTGATTTTGAACCTCATCAAGTGTAAGACTGTACATTGAGTTTTGTCGCGCCAATGGCTGTAATTGCGACTGTTTTCCATTACTATTGCCTACACCTTGAGACCCCATTGTCTCGATCCCCATTCATCTAACCCTATGTTAATTTAATCATTCCAATATAAAGACTCTAAAACTTAGCCCTAAATGCTGCTGAACCAAATCCCCAATATCTTCCAATCAATCAAACACCTGAAAATCCCAGATCAAAAGTTCAGACCTTCCAGCATATCATCAAAAATCTTGGGAGTTCAGATTCAAAAATACTTTCAAAAAACTAGATCGCATGCAAAACTCGCACTTCATATATAATAAAAAAAAAAACATTAAGACGGTCAGAAAATCTTTATTCAAACTTCTTTTAGGTAGAAACCTATGCTGTACCTCGTGCAGAAAGGCACATGTAGGCGTGCACAGAGCAGAGCTATAACCTCCATTTCGCCCAATAATTTTTTAAACTCTAAACCTATTAAAAGGGAAAAAACTAGAAAATGCCCTTTTTTTTTTTTGGATAGGTAAAAGAGATTTTATTCCAAGTAAAAAGCCATAGCCCAAGTACACAGGAAGTATATCTGAGAAAATGCACATTAAAACTAGAATTTCCCATCCCTTGAAGGTTAAAGAGTTAAAAAAGATCCTTTTAAAAGCTATATTGAAAATCACACCAGAAACCATGAGCCTTTAAAAAATCGAAGTATTAAAAAGAGAAATATATCCAGACGAGACACGGACAATGAATCCCCTTACCTATACTCATTTTCAGAACGAAAGGTGAACAAATCTACTGCATGCACCAAGAAAGGGCACAGCTCTAGACCCCATAGACCAATTCCCTAAACCAACAACTCAAACCCAGAAAGATTCACCCACAGTTTGCTCCCATTAAAATTACCAGCTTCATTTGCTTAAGATTAAAAAAACACAAAAGATACCGATTTTATTTAGAATAATACAGTAACCCAAACAAGATCGTGGCATTACATCACCGGAACCCCAGAACGTAATAAAAATGAGAAAAAATAAGAAAAGCAAAAGAAAGGGCCTGCATGCAAGTGCATCGGTGTTCTTATTGAAAGCCCAAAAGCCTCAAAAATTAAAAATACAAAAAAGAAAAGAAAGAACCAGATCATAAACTCCTCAAGTGGTCCCCAGATGTAAAAGGGAGACGTAGAACAAGGAACAAACAGTGATGGTCGAGGAAAGGAAAGGAAATAAAAATGGGACAGACAGTCTCTCACTTACTTGATCTGAATCTGTGCTCTGGAGGAAAGATTGAGAAGATGGAAAGGGGCTTTTGGGGGTCTGAGACTTTTGTAGTCACTTTTGTTCGGGTGGAAAGGAAATCATCACCGGCGTGTACATCAAAAATATTAACATGTTTGTACAATGTCTTTGGTTGCAGAGGGACAATCCCAGGTGGGGTGTCTCTGTGTGCGGGCGAGGCAAGAGAGAGAGACAGACAGAAAAAAAAAAAAAATCAAAAAGTCCCAAAATTTATTTATAGTTCTTCGGAAAAACAGCGTTAATTGGCTCTTTTTAATTTTGTTTTTAGTTTCCGATGTGAATAAATTAAGAAATGCTAACATGTGGGTCGCCTCATGCGTTAATCATGAACTCTCCCACTTGTTTGGTCTAATTACAAAGAAAAATATGGCACACATGACGATAAGTGTGCCTTGTTTTTCTTTTTTATTTTTACGAAAAAAAGTACTAATATTCTCTATATTATGTTATTTTATTTATATTTTATTTAATACATTTAAAAATAAAAAAACACTTGTACCATTGTTTTCGATACTAATGTCTATCCAATTCTATTTGCATTTCATTTCGTTACATAAAGCCCATTCGCGGAGGCATCATGTACTCTGTCGAAGTGGCATCGCCAGCCACATCAGCAATTGTTTTATATTAAAAATAAATAAAAATGATATTTATAGTAATGTAATATGTAAACGGCGCATACTTATTTTAAAAAATGTAAGTAAATATGAGAATTAAGAATTTAACTTTTTAATAATATATCATTTTTTTTTATAAAAAGAGTGCGCGACGTTTACCCAATTTATGATTGTATTTAACATTATTAGAAAATAAAAATATAAATAAGATTCATTTTCTTATTCTTTTGTCATGCTTATTTATAATCATAGTGCAAATATCGACCACACATTTTTGTGCCATTTCATTAAGGCCAAAGAAATGAAATTGTCCAAAATGGTCCGTTTCATTAAAATCAATGCTTTGAAATTGGAGCAAAACTATCACTTTAATTCAAAATTAGAGTAAAATACTTTGAAATAATAACCAGCCTTGCATTTGATATGTTATTGTGGTTCGAGAAGCTTCGATAAATTGACTAGAAAACCTTGTCGATAATTACCTATCAGTTTCCTCCATTTGAAAAAAAAAATATCTATTTTTTTTCTAAGTAATTTACAATACAAAAATTCTATGTATTTTTTATACATTTCACTAATATGATTGGTTGCAGCATTTTTTTTAATATAAATTAATTATTTTGGCAATCACGTCAGTGAAGTATATAAAAAGTATGAAAAAATGATTGCATATAACAAAACTCTTTACAATATATTAAGATATATAGATTTTGCAGAGAGAAAGATCATAAAAAAAAAAAAATTCAACTTGTTATATAACATTATTTTTATGTATTAATCTTGTATATGACATAAGAAAATGTCACATCAACGTAGAGAAATAATAATAAAACATAAAAATAGTTTTTGACAGTTTGTAAACAAATTTCTTATTGCATCTCTCTTACTCTTTTAAAAAACTCTTGTTGAGTATTCGGTACAAAAAATAAGAAAACTCTTTTGAGCATTTTTTTAATAATTATTTTTAAACCGTATTTATATTTTGTAGTATTTTTAATAAAGTGGATTGATGTGGTACTTTTGAGTTATTTTATTATTAAATTGGTGTGTAGAACACATTATCCATATCACTTAATTAATAAAATTTTATTTACAATACTTAAAATTTAAAATTTATATTCTAAATCAGATTATACCACGTAAACAGTATATAATATAAAGATATTAAAATAACAGTAACCAATAAACCAGATTTATGAGTGGGGCAAAAAGTATTTCATTATAAATTTTTAAAAAAATCCTACAATATAATAAATAAAAAATACTATGAAATTTTTCAACAAATGAGTGAAAATATACAAACTGTTTTAATAAACTGATTCTGGATATGAGTTTGCGGGTAATTATTTTAGATGATTTGAATTGATCTGTAAATAATAATATTTTATAAATCTTATTATATGGGTTATAAATGTTGACGTGGTACTTACAACAAAAAATAGATATGCTATTTATAGTAAGGAAAATGATTTACCCACAACACTTTGTACAACATATTGTACAACAGTGTTATAAAGTAGGGGTATTTTTGTAAATCATCTTATAAAGTGTAACAGTATTTTATAAAAATATCCCTACTTTATAACACTGTTGTACAATATGTTATACAAAGTATTGTGGGTCTATCACTACTCAAAAATATCATCAAAATATTTAAGGGTACTTATAGTCCAGTCATTAGGAAAAAATATAATATTTTAGAAATATGATATGTAAAAGTATGGAGTACACTCTATTTACAAAAAAAAAATATATTCAGAAGTATTATTTTTTATATAGTCAACAAATTGTTGATGTGAAAGCTTTTCACATTAATTATACTAAAAAATAATTAGTGTTTTAGTTTTTTTTTTTTTTTATATTGAATCCTATTTTATTTTATTTTTTTAATAATTAAGAAAGTAAATATTAATAAAATTATATTTTTCTTTTAATGGTTAATAATACTTAAAAAATATTTGAAAGAAAATTAAAAGAAAACAAAAATTTACTTTAGCGGTAACTTTGATGGGGGCAAAAAGTTACGAAAACCTTGTTTAGTTATACAAATTATCTTATTTTATTTTATTTAATTATTATAATTTTTATCTCATCTCATTTAATTAATAAATGAAACTTAGATGAAAACATTCCACGCAAGGGTATTGGATTCTTTTACCAATTAGTAGATTCAGTGAAAAAAAAAAGATATTTACAGTAATAAAATATATAAAAACTATATACTCATTTAAAAAAAAAATTTAATAATAAATTTCACTATTATTTTAAAAAAATTGCGAGAGGTTTTCGAATTCATGTAAAATTCAAGAGCATTGCTATGCATCATCCTACACACCACACACTAATATGTTTTTTATTTTTTTTCAATTTTTTTCTAATTTTTTTTTATTTTACTCTTCTTGAAATATTTATATTTTTTTTATTCTTCATCTATATAATACACATTTAAAAAGAGAAATAAATAAAAAAAAATAAAAAAAATTATGGTGTGTAGTGTGTAAGATAATGTAAAGATTAATTCAAAATCCAAACGGTTGGGACACCGGTTTCCCACTCGCCACACCGAACCGCACCCCACCTACGTACGGTGGCTACGTTTTCAGATTTCAAATGGCTGAAGCGCTCCAAAGGTCGCGCCGGTTATATATATAAACAAAGATTTGACATCGTTTTCCCTCTTTCATCTGAGTAACAGGATTTTGAGATTTCCCTAGTTTTGACAACCGAAGGTCCGAATGTCGACTTCCACCGTATCCATCATGGCGAAGCCTAGTGCTCGGCGCCGACCCATGGTTGCCACCGAGAAGAAGACTACCAGAATCGAGTTGCTCGCCGTCAACGATGCGACCGCGCCCGAACCGAGTCCCAAGGGTGCCGCCGGAGGCGACGACTTGGCCGCTGGAAACGGAAAGGCCCTGAGCCACCACTCACTTCGCGGGGAGAGATCGTCAAGGGACTTGGAGCTGCAGGTGAAAACATCCCTGGGAAATGACAACAACAGCGCACCGCTTCGCCGCGCTCGCAAGGTGCTCCCTCACAGGCCGGAGCAACATCGCTGGGTCACTGTTTTCAGAGTCTTCGCCAAGAATTTCATCCTACTTCTTGTTCTCGCCGGCTTGGTTCAAGTGATTCGTAGACTCGCTGCAAAACCCATGGATTCCGTCGCCGGGACAGAGATGGGATTTTCCGAACTCGAGGGACGGATTGCGGAAGTGGAGGCCTTTATGAAGACCACCGCCAAGATGATCCAGGTACAAGTTGAGGTAGTGGACCGCAAGATTGAGAACGAAATCGGAGGGTTGAGGAGGGAAACCACGAGCGAGTTGAAGAGATTGGAAACCAAGAGCGAGGGATTGGAGAGGTCCTTAGACGAATTAAAAGAAGTAGAATGGTTATCAAAGGAGGAATTTGATAGGATATATGAGGATTTGAAAGATTCTAGGAGGAAAGAACGTGGAGATGGACGTGGTAATTTGGACGAGATTAGAGCGTACGCGAGGGAGATGATTGAGAGGGAGATAGAGAAGCACGCGGCAGATGGACTCGGCCGTGTGGATTACGCCCTGGCAAGTGGCGGGGCGATGGTTGTGAAGCACTCGGCGGCGTATTCTGTGGGAAAGGCGAGTAACTGGTTCTCGTTGGGCGGCAGAAATGCGGTTCATGCTGATAAGATGTTGAGACCCAGTTTTGGGGAGCCCGGCCAGTGTTTTGCGTTGAGCTCGGGCAGTGGGTTTGTACAGATTACGCTGCGCACGGCTATTGTCCCTGAGGCTGTTACTTTGGAGCATATTGCTAAGGTGATATTGCTTATTCAATATAGATTTTATGCTGTTGGATCGTTTGAATATCTGAGAGGTTTAATTTGAGGTTTCACACTGCAAATTCCACATATTCACAACCTGCGCGAACTCAATATGAAACCTGGACTTTTTTGAACGTGAAATTGGCTTGGGGAAGAATATCTCCTTCATTTATTGGGCGCTATATATAATCATTTACTTGGAAACGGGTTGGTGAAAACCAACTAATGGTAATTTTGGGAACTTATGACAAATTTTTAAATACACAACTTGTGAGAGTAGAAACGCCTACTCGGAAGCTTGAACTGAAGTATTTTGACTTTTTAGACGAAATGAAATTCTACATTTATTTTTTGGAGAAGTGAAATTCTAGATTTTATAGTGTTATAAATGCAAGGAAGCTTAATTTAAGGATGGGAAGATGCCAATGAGCTCTAGCTCAAATGGCACCTTTTCATCTTGCAAGAATGTAGTGGAAGGTGAGGTAACGACATGTGTGTGTGTGTTGCCCTTAAAATGTACTTATATTTGTGAGGGTGGGAAGGTATATTAGTTTTTGAAGAGTGGCCGATCTTTTAACTTTATTGTAGTCTTCCCAGCTTTGTTCATATAATCTTCATTGTTTTCTTGTAGTTTTAATAATTTTGTTGAGGCAAATACAATGCCTGTTGAATTCTGGATTAATATGGTACTTAAACTCCCATGATGTAATAATGGTTGTATTGTATAGGTCTCCTGGTTAGATTGAGATGCTGCACTTATTATTATTTTTTTTAAAATCCAGCTATGTATCTACTTGTGAACTTTTTATTTCCTGAATTTCCGTGGTTTATTTGCATGTGGAAAAGTTCTTGTGCCAGAGTTGTGAGGGTTAAGAATGATTCATGTGAAAGGAGCTTTTTTGTCACGAGTTTGTGTGGTTCTGTTTAATTTAAGACAAGGAAGGCTAAGCAAGTTGAAGAAAGCACAATCTGTGGAAGTGGAGCAGCGAATTGGTGCTGTATGTGTAAGAAGAATGGCGCCATTGGTTATCTTCTTTTTCATTGTGAAGTAGCAAGAGATCTATGGTGCTTCTGCTTCATATTTAAGGGGTTGTGTTGATCGAGTTATGTATAGAAGGGTGAGAGTTCTTGGTGAGCTGGAGAGGATAGCCAGATTGCAGGGGAGTGGTAATATTTTCATGCAAAAAGAACTTTTTTATTTTATTTTTTATCATGAGTTTGTGTGGTTTTGTTTGATTTTAGTTGAGGAGGAGGGCAAAGCCAGTGGAATGTTAAAAGCTATATTTTCTGAGGTTCTTGCACTTTGAGTCTTAAGGCTCTGCTTTATGTGTTTTCAAGTACAAAGTTTTCCTCCAACTCAGTTTGGAGGAACCGTTTATAAATTTGACAAGTGTCCATTGAGCATATGAGAAGCACATGCTTTATGCAGTTGTGGCACCAAAAACACTTCATATGTATAGACATCCTTGTGAAGTTGCCTGTCTTTTCTCTCTGCAACTCATCTGCATCCTCGTTAACTTGTCAATAAATTGCAGTACCATCTGTAGTTATTTCTGTTCACTCTATCTTGACCTGTTTCTGTTTGTGCTAATAAAATTTACTTGAATTTTCTCTCTGAACAGAGTGTCGCATATGACAGATCCAGTGCTCCCAAGGACTGCAGGGTCTCTGGATGGCTGCAAGGGCAGAACCCAGTCGAGTCGGTTGATACTGAGAAGATGTTTCTTTTAGCAGAGTTTACTTATGACCTTGAGAAGAGCAATGCTCAAACCTTCAATGTGTTGAACTCAGAAAGCTCTGGCATTGTCGACACAGTCAGGCTGGACTTCACATCCAACCATGGAAGCCCTTCCCATACTTGCATTTACCGCGTCCGAGTGCATGGTCGGGAGCCCAACTCTCTTTATACAATGGCAATGCAGTCTTGATGCAGCTAACGATTTCGGCATCCATGTAGCTCTTTTTGTAATTGTTGTTTCTACCTCCCATATTCTTTACTTAGATTTAGTGTTGAAACTTCTAACTTTCTAGTTGCTAGATATAATTTCTGCTTAGTGAAAAAAAAGGTAGATATGGACCTTAATTATCTGTGTTTAGAGTTCACTATTTCTTCATCCTAGTGTTCATCAAGTAGATGTGTATCTTATTGTATGATTGGTGAATCCTTATGAAGGAGCTTAAATTTAGTTTAAATTAGTGCTGTGAATCGAAATTCATTTCAATTTGACAGCTGATATTTACTTTGGTTGTAGAAAAATGTAGAGGTAGACCTTGAACCAAAAGAAGGCAAGCCATGCATGATGAGTGGCCTAACCATTAACAATCAGATGCTGCATCTGTATGTTGGATCCAAACCTTTTAGCTATCCCAAGCAAAGGATATGGTTCGGATTAGGATAACAATTTAAGGACTTGAAATGTAAGAGAAAAATAGACACTTGAGATTATTTCTACAATTTTTACATCATTTAAGGTCTCGTTTGTTTTCGCAGATGAGATGAGTTGAGATAAAAGTTGAAAGTTGAATAAAATATTGTTAGAATATATTTTTTAATATCATTTTTATTTTGGAATTAGAAAAAGTTGAATTGTTTATTTTATTTTGTGTGAAAAATTGAAAAAAATTGTAATAATTAAATAAGATGAGATAAGAAGTTTAGTGTCCTAGTTGACTAGACTATCTTATTTGAAAACTTAGAAAAAAACAAAAAAAAGCAAATATCTTACGGGCCTGTCATAGGTCAAGTGGTCATTTTCTAAATGTATATCGAATCCAAGTTTTGCCACTGAAAAAAAAAGGGGCTTTAACTAATGGGATGGAGATAAAGGCACACGATAATGTTCTTTATGCATATGCTTCTGTGTTTCCTTTTCTTCTCTTCTTTCTCTTTGAACGGAATAGTAGAAAGAATTTCAAAAGTCGAACAAAAGATCGAAACAAGAAATATGAAACAATTCAATATAGTCTAGTTGGTTTAGGGTCCTTCTTTATCCAAATGCATATGGCCTAATTGGCATAATCCCCCGCCACTAAAATGGAGGTCTGGAGTTCAAAACCCCCTTCCCCAAATGTATCAAAAAAATGGTCCTTCCTTAGGGTACAATATCTAGATTTAAGCACTATTTGTTCTTTTATTGAGCAATGAAGTTTCATCTTCAATAATCCATGAATTCTGAGGTGGATCCGACCACCCTAATCCCAAGCATCCAAAAGTCCACCCCAGTCCCGAGCAGCCAAAGATCTACTGTAGATCTGCCCGCTCCTAGGGAGGTTCGGCCTTTCGACTGCCCGTAAAGGTGGTTCGGGGTGGCCACAAACCACCCCACACCAGGGTGGATCCCAAAGGCCTAAGGGGTGGGCAGACGCCCATGTTTTTTCTTTTAATTTAAATGTTTCAATATGCAATGATGTAGATGCAATTTAAATTCATGGGTGACGTTGATGCCACAAAATAATAAGAGGGATGATGCTTCAGCATTATTTCCTCTTTTGACTTTTTATGCGGATAAGAAAACAAAGTACATAATGACCAATCAAAACGTTTCCCTAAAAGTGTTGGGACTTTCAAGGGACATGTTCTATGATTCTAGCCCCACTCTTAACTGTTCCTTAATTCTCTTTTCCTTTCTTTGCACGTAAATAGTTTACACTTTACGGCCTCGTTTTGGAAACTTTCATCCATTCGGTTCATTGTCACTATCACACAGACTTTCAGTTCTAGGTCATCGAAGATTCAGCTTCTTTTCTCTTTTTCTTGTCTACTTCCAACTGAAACTTTCAATGTATACTTCCAGGAAACTAGCACATTGCAGTCTGCAATATTATAAGGTACGAATTGCTTGCCTTGGCAGTTTGACTTTTTTTGGGAAAACCCATCTCGAAAGTCAACTTCTTCGAGGGTTGCCACCCTCTTCTTTTATTCTTGAAATTCTGTATGGCCTCCTGGCCAACCTTGCTCACCTATTCATGAGTGCCATAACGAGAATGTGCAAACTTATTTTCTGGAAATTTCTGATTGTTTTTGTTTAGGAACCAATTGGATGTTTGTTATACCTGCTCTGAATGTGTTGGTCCATGTGTCGTTCTTTGAATCTTCTTGTAGTTTTCAGCACATTGGTTTCTTGGCTTCATAATGTCCATTCTTTCCTGTTAATTTCCTCTTATTGCACTGCCTATTTCAACTTTTGTCTTTGAATATGAAATTGACATTCTTTTTCAAAAGGAGTAGGTGGGGATGGTTTGTCTCTGATGCTTAGTCAAATTTATTTTTCAATAAATTATAATAGATTTATTTATTTATTGTATTTTCTAATGTTGTAAGTCTGAAAAATTCCATGGTTTTGCTGTAAACCTTTGTCTTGTTGGTTTAAGGTTCTTCTTCATCGTGGATTGGAGGAAAATGAATGATGAATGGGCAGGCAACAATTCGTACATTTATCTCTCATATCTTGTTACACAAAATGCAATATTCTCACCCATTGTTGACCCTGACACCTGTGATTCCAGTCTTTGATTCGGGATGCTTTTGCCAAAAGGGTGAGAAGTGAACAAGAAATGAATAAAGGCAAGTTCGATTTCCCTGGTGAGTGCCATGGTATTCCCTCTTGGACAGAGTGAGATGCAGCATTATATATGTCTAAGAAAATAAATGGAAGAAAACATTTTTTTCCATGTCTCTTCGTAGATGTGAAAAGTATCTCTTTGTTAGAAAGGATCCTCACATAGACACTGTTTTTCTTTTGTTATTCGCATAATATTCCTGTTGCTTTATCTATAAAGTGAACGTATTCTTTTCCCTCTGAGTGGAGCATTCTTTTCTGGGGACGTTTGTCTATTCTATTTCTTTGTTTTGGTAGTTTATTTTTGGAAAACTGATTGAGAATATGGAAGATAATGGAAACTGAAGCAGCTTAAATGATAAGGAAACCATAATGACAGAAACAGGGGGAGCAGATGCCAATTTGCTCTGAAATGGAGAATATATTCATGTTGGAACCTTAAGCTAGTGTAAGAAAGGAAGCTAGAGTGGCACGTCTTATCTTGCTCTCCACTTTCTCTCAGTTATTAATTGTTTTTTGAAACAAGTTGCTCCTTATATAATCTCTGTTGTCAGTCAATAAAGTGGAGTTTGAGAATAGCATAGATTTCCCAGCAACACAGTTAAACTTACAGAGAGTTTCTCTGGCTCAAATTGCCTAAATCATCGTATCTACTATTAATTTTAATCATCTTTTTTTGTCATTTAATCTTCTTCTATAGTTTCTACTTGCAGAAGCACGGTCTAATCCGAGGTGTAGGAGTCTATTTTCACAAGCATAGGACATCCAATGCCTCTTGGTCAAGATGTTCAGACATTTAGGTCTTAAAAAGATGTTTTCCCCCTTTTTTAGTTTCTTTCTTCCTATTTTTTGGATTTCTATTCAGATGCATATGTTCTAATTTATGTTATTTTAATGTTTACATTCAATTTTCATTGTGTAATTAGAGTCTTTGTAGCAACATGGAATGTAGGTGGGAAATCTCCCCACAGTGGACTTAACCTGAACGAAATTCTTCATGCAGATCAATCAGATATATATATCTTGGGGTATGTTCTCCTTTTCCCTCTTCCTCCCCCCACCCCCCAAATCTCTTTTTCTTCCCTCTTTAGTTGTTTTCGACCAAATTATTACATTAATATATCGAGATGTTTTTATTTGAAATATGATTTTTTTTTTATATAAAAACAAAATCCATCAGAATACTGCCCCCCCCAACAGAAGGGAAGAAATCTGAATCCCTTTCATAAGTAGAATCCTTTGAAATGTCTCACTTGGTGATTTTGAAACAAGTTTGCTGCAATATTGTTGTCAAAGCTCAATATGATTGCATGCACTCATTTTGGTGTGACCAACATAACGGAGAAGAAGAAGAATTCTGAAGTTTTAGTTCCACCTTTGCAGTGTTACTTGGTAGTTATTAGAAATCATGTACTATGCGGTCATATGCTGGAGACTTTTATATATATTATAATTCAATGAAGAAATTCTGTCATGTTATATGGTGGTTCTGTCATGTTATATCATTTTTCTGTCACGTTATATTATTGTTCTTCAAATCATCAGTTTTCAGGAAATTGTCCCTTTAAATGCTGGGAATGTCCTAGTCGTAGAAGATAATGAGCCTGCAGCAAAATGGTTAGCTTTGATCAATCAGTCACTAAACAAATCATATGAGGTGGCATCGAGACCATTAAATCCCGTGGCCTCCCTTGGTGGTTCTTTGTTCTTCTCAAAATATTCCCTTAAAAAGCTCAGCAAGACTTTTAGGACGGAGAGCAGAAGGAGGCTGAAGACTTGCAACTGTATACCTGATGTAGAAAGGAAGCAGAGTAAGGATTTCTGTTTCCGTTACCAACAATCACAGATAAGCAAAGACGACATTTCCTTAGAAGAGGATTATGATGTACCTAATGGAATTGACATTGTGGAATTCTCCATTCCCTCGAATACCGACCACATGAACTACAGTCTAATAGCCAGTAAGCAAATGGTGGGAATTTTTCTGACTGTTTGGGTGAGGAAGGAGCTTGTTCAGCATATAGGCCACTTGAGGATCTCCTGCTTTTGTCGTGGAATTATGGGACTGGGAAACAAGGTTTTGTGAATACTTATTGTCGTAGATATGTTTTTTATAGATGCATAGACAAAATTGTGTCTTGAGATATATTTGAGAATGTCACATGCGTATTTTACCATACTATATATGTCATCTTACTGTTGATTCTATGATGACAGGGGTGTATTTCTCTGAGTATGCTATTCCATCAGACAAGCTTTTGTGTTGTCTGCTGTCACTTGGCATCTGGAGAGAAGGAGGGGGATGAGCTTAGAAGAAATATGGATGTCATTGAGATACTGAAAAATACTCAGTTTCCAAAGATTTGCAAATTGGCTCACAGTAGGGTGCCAGATAAAATTGTTGAACATGAGTGAGCATCTATGAAATTATTGATTGAAAGTTTCAAGTGTCTTTAGAAGTGCACCTATTGTAGTCCATTACTAATTTTGGTTCCTTACCCATTGCTTTATTTACCACTTGGAAATCTGCTTCAGTCGGGTCATTTGGTTAGGGGACTTGAATTACCGAATAGCATTGAGCTACTCTGACACAAGAAAGCTCCTGGAGGAGAATGCCTGGGATGCACTTCTTACCAAAGATCAGGTACTTGACTTCACCATGAATACAAGAAGAATTCAGTTGGAATTTCTGAAAACGTATGGAAAGCCAAAATTTCTTTCAGTGCATTTCATAGAAATTGTAAAGCCCTTTGTAGTTCATATTACTATTTGCCTATACTCCATTCCCTTGAAAAGAGCTATTGTAGAGTATGGCAGCAATCAATACTTTGTCTTGTAAAAGTGAGTTCATGGCATTTCATCAATTGGGTAACTGAATTTCATCACTTTCTGATAATATCCCTTTTTGCTTGATCAAACATGGATTTGTGCCTTCTTATGTATCATTACAGCACTCAAATAAACATGTCATTTGTTGGAATATTGGAAAGGATCATTTTACAGAACAACAATGACATGACCTTAATGCTATGCAAACCAAAATGATCTTTCATTTTACTTTTGATAAACGAAAATTACAAAGAACTGATTGGTTTGTTTTTGGCTCAAACACCCTGAAATTTTCCAGTACTTGATTTGAAAACAATTGCCCGGAACTTTGGATTGTCTCTGTTGCTGCATGCTTTGTTTCTTGCTTTATGGGGTGTACTCATCACTTAGGTTTATATACTTTTATAGCTGAGAATTGAAAGAGAAGCAGGGCGAGTATTCAAGGGATGGAAAGAGGGTAAGATCTACTTTGCACCCACATACAAGTACTCCTACAACTCAGACACCTATCATGGAGAGACAAAAAATTCAGAAAAGAAAAGGAGAACTCCTGCTTGGTATGTAAAGATAACATGTTTATGGGATATAATTAATCATCATGTGCAAAAATCTGAGCAGTTTGGAATTGCAGGTGTGACAGAATACTGTGGCATGGAACTGGGATACAGCAACTTTCTTACATACGTAGAGAGTCCAAGTTTTCTGATCACCGGCCTGTTTGTGCAACATTTTTGGTGGATGTCGTTGTATCAGGTGGATTAAAGAAGGGATCAGCAGGGTCTCACATGAAAGTTGGGATTCAAGAGCTTTTACCTCCAACTAGTAAATATGTTCGTTGAACAAGGTGTGAGTTCACGAACAAATTACTAGGATTTTAGTTTCAAGTTGTGACTTTAAAAGATTAGGTACCACAATACAGAGAAAAAGCCTGGAGGCCCTATAGGTAAAGAAAAAATATTGGTCTCTTTTATGGGCTGTATTGTTTGTCATAAAGCCGATTGGAGATCAGAACTATAAAGTATGGTTAGTAAATTTCCCATCTTTGTTGTTGAGAATATTGCTTTGATGTTTCTTACATCCTCAGGAACTGATGTACTTTAACACAGTAATCACAAGATTGAAGAATATTCCAGTTTTGTTGATCTTATGAGATCAATTAGGGATAAAAAAAAATGGAGTTTGCGCGGAATCATTGTTAGTTGGGAAACTTATACAGAGCACTTAGCAACAGCACAAGTGTAAATAGCTCTTCAATGAGAAACTTGAAGGAATTGGGAAATGTCTTGCAGTATAATGTTCCCAGCATTCAAGATTGCATCTGGTTAATGTACCTGTGCATTAGTAACTCTGTATTCTGAATCTTAAGCGGGAATGATTGGCGAGGCGTTTGTATTCCAAAAATTATACCGTGTGCCTCAATATATTTGTTTTGTAACTACTGTTGTTTGTTAAAGCCAATACAAGGACGTAATATTCCATATCCATGCTTGTGAGGCTCAAATGCTTGCCCTCACCTGGTTTGATTTTAGATTCACAAGAATATGGACTCAACGTGATCTGTATAGAACATGGTAGGGAGATTTATTTTGTAACACAACGTTGGGTAAACGATTTATAAGAAAAACTGCTGTAGAAAAGGCATCAACTCAAAAAATTTTANTGGTAAACGATTTATAAGAAAAACTGCTGTAGAAAAGGCATCAACTCAAAAAATTTTAGGAAGATTACATTGAGCTAGCATAGACAGTCCCATATCCATTATGTGCTAAAACTTTTCTTTCGACAATGCCGTTTTGTTGGAATGTATGAGAACATGTGAATTGATGGTGAATACCATTTGAAGTCAAGAAATTTTTGAACTGCCCCGAAATGTACTCTCCCCCGTTATCAGTTTGAATTTGCTTGATTTTGCAAGAAAGTATACTTTCAACAAGTAGTTTAAAATGAACAAAACAAGAAAAGACTTCAAATTTATTAGCAATGGGGTACAACCAAGTGAATCTAGAATGATTGTCAATAAAGGAAATATAATAACGACTCCCACCGTTAGACACAATAGGTGACAACCACACGTCTGAATGTACAAGATTAAGAGGGAATTCAGATACCATGTCCGGGAGAACAAAAGGCAACTGAGTACTTTTTCCTAGCCTACAAGATGAGCAAACAAAATCACACTGAGTTGTTCTAGAAATAGGAAGATTAAAGGAATTGATGACGCTCTTGGTGACTTGTAGGGATGGATGGCCAAGCCGTGCATGCCAAACACGATGTAAGTTTTGATTCCTACAAGGGCAACAAGGTTGACTTTTATTAGCGAAACTATGAGACAAACGAATGGGATACAGTCCTCCTTCACTCGGCCCTTTCAGAAGTGTGTGTCCTGTTTTGCAGTCCTTAACAAAGTAAGAAGAACTAGTTAGGATGAAATAACAATCATTATCAACACAAAACTGGTTGACGGATAACAATTTGGTTAGAGCATCTGGACAATGTAA
>QEOT01001852.1:21868-33205 GCA_003123785.1 Pterocarya stenoptera
CCTTAACATTAATGATCTAATAAGGAAACCATGTATAGGATCATTAGCACGAATCATTGCCAACTATAAAGCAACTATCAAGTTTTGGTCTATTCCTTGCAGATCCTTTCTTTCTCTTGCTTTACCTCTGGTCCATTTCACAGACAGAGAAAATGGCCAGGAATGGAAGTGTCACAAGAGAAACTTGTAACTCATGGCCATTTAAGATTAGACTTACAACTGATCATTTGCATTGGGATAGCCTTAAGATTTTGCCTTCTAAGGAGTTTGAAGAACACATTTTAGGTAACATGAATGAGGCTAGCCATAATGCTTTGGAAGCATGGATTCCTGTTGAACTGTCGATTCATGATGCCGATACTCGTGAAACTTATTATGTAAAGTTGGCAAAGAAGGAGGCCTTTTGGTTCAAACCAACACCATTTCTTGATGAGAAGCAGAGAAAGAAAAAACCATTTTATCCTTATTCAATAATGATGGATCAACCTTGTTATGACTGGGAAGACGCCAAGAAAGAATTTGCTTATTCGATTGAGCCCTTTCGACATATTGTAAAGAAAAGGAATCTCAACTATGATCAAGAAATTGGATTGCGATGGTCAGGGAGTGAAGCTGTTAAAAAGTTAGAATTCTCAGTTTTATATGTACCAAGGTTGGACTTGCACAACTTAAGAATTTGAGAGGTAAGTGGAGCAAACCACAAACAGAAGATATATTTTAACTTCATAGAATTTGTGTGCTTTTGACCTCATATACATTCTTATGTATGCATTGCAGTTATACTGTAATGCAGAGCATTCTTAACCTTTCTAATTTTTCTGATTATTCGATATTTTATCAGTTCTGGATTCTACATTGTGTAGGTTGATGCAGGTAAAGCAAAGAAGAGAAATATATTCAATTAGATAAAGCTTTGTTGCATTGTTTCTAAAAGGGAAGAACACTAGCATGGATTCTTCATCCTTAGAATAGATATCATATTGAGAAGTTTTTATTGAAATTGAACTTTCTTTTTCCATGTTTGCTGATGTTATTGTTCTTTTGAATTTTGTATGGTGTGTACTCATCACTGGAAACAAAGCTATATTCCCATGAGAACTCTCTCTCTCTCTCTCTCTCTCTCTCTCTCTCTCCCCCCATCAGGTCAACTTATCTGCTCTATCAATCCTATAGACATTCACATACTAATATTGGGTGAAACAGAAAAATATTTTTGAATGCTTTGTTTTGGTCAAGATATCCAAAACAACATGCATACTTGTATCTGTTATAACTAGTATCGCTACAAGTTTAGCTAACTTGACAGAAAAGATAAACATATCACTTATATCATCTGTAGTCTTAACTCTAAGTAGCCTTCAAATCATCATGATCTTCAGTGATAATCCACAAGTGTAACTGCTTATTCTTCTGCATTATCTGGTTATTCTGCATCATCTGGTGTATCCGTGACTTTTTTCATTATTCTGCTCTTACATGAACAAAAAATATATAAGCATGTTCCCCACATTAGAGATGAACATCAACTTTTCATTATTGCAAGCAATGAACGATCGTTTGTTGTCTAAAATCATTGCATTAGGGTGAAAGATCTGACAACTTGATCATAAAGTTTTGGGACATCTCAGGGTTTATTGAGAATTAATCCAGTAGTTTTTTTTATCAACAACATTAGGAGATCTCATGACTACCAATAGGATTAAATGTCTGAGAAATGTATGATTTGGATTTGGATTTTCTTCACCCTAATCAATTTAATTGAAGAAGTCACTCTGTCATTTCCATGTTTAACTTAATTCGTCCATCTACACCTATTTACTCAAAAGCCATAACACTACCAAAGAAACTGTCCCCTTATCACTTTGCAGCCTCAAATTGACAGTTTTTTACTTATCTCAAATTGGGTAGTAATGTTATGTTTATGGATAGCATCGATCTATCTGACTGATTTTAATTGGGATAGACCTAATATATTATATTTTTTCCTTAGAAAACTGCCAACATAAATGCTAAATATAATCAAGTTTTTGTGTCTTTTCACTCAAAATAATCCTAAACATAATCTTAATTCATTAAAACATCTTAACTCCATTTATGTAACCAAAATATATCAATATAGCTTTTGCACAAATCTATTTTCAAATATATTTTCAGTGGGCCTACTGGTTTTCAAATCGCAATTCTTAGGGATTTATTCAAGTAATAAGGGCTGTAAAGGACGTGTCTCACTTCCAATCTGTCTCGTTAACTTGCACAATGACCCAAGTGAAGTTTGCCTGGTCCGCCTGGGAACACTCCGATGCCTAAATCAGTTTTGAGTTTTGAAATAATTCAATGAAAATTCATAAAAGTCAAGCGCCTTACATATCAATTAACATGGACCCTCATTTAGAAAGTAGGCAGTATAATGAAAACTGTTAGAATCAAGTGTGATGTAGAAAAAACACTATAGGTATTTAGGTGTTTTATTTTCTCATTCAAACTCCTTGGTTGATTGCTCCAATATAGGACATATTTTTCAGTATATATTAAGGTCCTTGTTTGAATGCTTATCGGTTGTGTGAATATGTGCTCATCGAATCATCAGCTATAAATTTCTATAACTGCGAGTACATCTTACAAAGTTGTAATCGTGTTTACTTTTTTTGCTTTCTAATGCAACTACATAATTTTGACTCTTGTTGATTAACGATTACCTTTGGCAACTTCTTTTGTAGGAGGAAGATGTTGACATTATTGTGCACCACGTACTTGGTGTAATTGACTCATTCGTATCACGGTAATATTTTACTACTATCTGCATCTTAAATAGATTGAATGAGTTGATAATGGGAAAGCAATCATCTAATGTTCACAATTTATTTTTCCTAGTTCTTTTGCTTCTTTGGATGGGATACAACAAAAGGTTTACCATGAAAGAATGGTTATATTGGATGTTAATGACCCATAGTTAACACTCGAGTGCCGCACTTTTCAGGAATGAGCCAAAAAGTCATGTAAAGATTCCTGAAACAAAAGGAGAAGAGTTCAAGGCTTTAGTCTCTAACGCTGCAAGGCCCTTTTTAAGAACAAGAAAAGATCAATTTGTAAACGAGGTGGAACTATTTCTTGCTTCAGGTTTGAACATTGAAGCCTATGATGCAGTGTACATGCAGAGATTAGGTTGGAGTTTTCCTGGAGTCACCAATGAGGCTTCTGAAGGAGCACTTAATGGACAGACGATTGTAATTCCATACCTATATATCTTTGATGCAGACTCTGATGGACCTGATTAAATAAAGTTCTTACAATTTGTTATTTTATTTTTTTCATTCATTAATGTCTTGTTTTGTTTCCAAAATTGGAGACAAGTAAAGAGCACTCGAAAGATTTTAGGAGCCTCACTTGTGGAAAATTATTTGCTGAGGACCTGTGTATCCCAAGATTAGTTGGGACGATGTTTTCATACACCCGATGTCAATAAAAAATATATATTTTAAGAGCCTGAACCTGTATATTTTCCAGTGCAAATTAGACTAAATTCAATGGATGATTGAAGTGACACAACATCCCCATCTTTTTTGCAATTTCGGGTTAGCGCATTAAGCCAGCTTAGTGCATATACAGCATTGAAGTTCATAATCATGCTTTTAAAATTGTAAATTACATGATATTTGTGGACTTTTTAAAAATTACTTTAACCTTCAATTACACCATTTGTGGATATTTAACTTAAAATTGATAAGGTTATCATATAAATTTTATGCTCTTTTATTTTTGAGAAACGATAGTTGTAGTTGTAAGTGCTTAAGCATCGTGTAATTACTTTGAGAAAAATGAATAAATATAAGATCCACATGAAAAGAAATTAGTTTTTTAATTGTAGATATTACTCTTTTTTAAAACGACTATGCGATGCTTGCACACTTTAAGATTGTATACAGGATTACTCTTTCTTTTTTGGTGTGGGCCCCATTATCATGAATGGAGCATTACAAGCTGCGGATGCGGTTGGTCCGAAACACCGTCCGTACATTTTCATCTTTGCCCTTGGCCTATAATCTTCGAAGAGGAGAAAACCTAAGGCTAGATTGTCTGAAATTTAAGTAAGTAAAGCGTAATACGGTAATGATACGACAACGTTTTATTTGTTAATTAAGTTGTAAAAGTTGGCCTTGGCTGCACCACTTTAATCTGTTTAAAACATATGGCATAGCATCCGTTAGGGAGCTTTGTAACATACATGTCAAGAGACTCAGATTATGGAGCTTTCATGGAGAAGTTCTTGCTCCAACCAAGCTCTTCACTTCATGAGCTTCCCTTGAATTCTCTCGCCTTTGCCGTTAAAGACACGTGAGTACGATTAACTTTACTTCCATTTCTTTGATTTTCGTTGTACCACCACTGTTTCTTAAATTTCCCACGGACCAGACCGCAGTGTGTACGAGAAAAACTCAAAGAGAGGTTCTTGTGCTCGTTTCGTTTGTTCTGAAACGTCTCTTCACTATAGGAATTTTTAATCTATGTGTGGGTGGGGGACGTGTCGTGTGTCCAATCATATATTGATTTTCATGTTGGATACATGAAAATTCAAGGGGACTTGCTTGTTTCCATGTTCCTTTGAACTCTTTGATCAGTTTAAGTATTGTGTTTAGTCCATTCTTTCTGAATTTTAAATGTTTGTCTATGGAATTAGTGTGTCTGTCAGTGCCTATTCATATATTAATTTGAGCTTGTGGTATTTTTATGTATCTTTTTCACTCAGGGATGATGAGCATTAGGAACAATGAAACTTTAGAAAGAACCAATGATTCATGTAAACCATGATTGATGGTCAACCAGAATAACAATCAATTTCATTGCAAAAGATTTTTTTTTATAGCAATTAACATTTACATCATTTTGCAATGCCATAAGCTGTGCAATAAGATTTGCCAAACAAGATCTGCCATGGGAATTTGGGGCCTCTCTGACAGTATTTAATGCATGTTTCTAAACAGAAACCGTATAAATATAAAAAATGAATTGTCTAGCTAAATATGCAAGATGTACATGGAATGGCCGAAAAGCAACTAAACCAAACCTTGATCTCAACTTTTAATATTGGGAATGGATTGAGGAACATCATGTTGTTTACTTATATTTTATTGGATTTATGAACCAATCAACTTGGAATCAGACGTCATATAAATGTTCAGCCCTAAGACCAAAACTTGGCCAAAACTTAAAACACAACTGTAATTATAAATACACATATCTGATAAAAGAAAAAGAAAAAGAAAGAAAGAAGGAAGAAGAAGAAGGAGGGTATCACAGCGCAGGGGAAAAAGAAGGAAAATATTAGAATTTTAACCTTAAGCTCCAAAACGACGTCGTTCTGGAGAGGGGGAAAAACTTACCCAATAGCCAACTAAACGATGTCGTTTTGATGGGAAGGTTTGGCTTCCCTGATAGCACATGGGCTGGGCTTGTTTTCTTCCCTTCACAAGCCTAGGTTCGGCCCACAACAGCCCAAGAAATAAAAATAACCCACAAACAAACACTTGGACTTAGAATTCCCTTAAAGAAAAAATAAAATAAAATAAAATAAAACACACTAATTTTTAGAGTCTCACAAAGGGTGTGTGAAATTGCCTCGCCATAGCAGAATTGTTAAGCTAATGGTTTGGCTTTTAGTCCTATTTATTGTGTTATGGTTGTGGAGAAAGCATGTATGCAAATGTCACAAATATCTTATTATGTCCTATTGTTATTATTACTGTCAAATTATATATAAAAGATATTCACAGAATATCAAAGTTTATTAAAAATTAAGTAGCTCGTTTGAATGATAAATGGGATGTTCTTATAATATAAAACTTAACTCAATGATAAATTCGAGCACAACTCGTATTTGAACAAAAGTAATTAATTGAACAAATTTTGACTACTGCCCACTGCATGTGGTTCGAAATGCCAGAATTGTTTATGCTCCTAATTCAAATTAAACAGTACACTTAAATAATATTTAAGCCAATATCTTATAATTTTAAACAAAATCTATAAAATGAGATAAAAAAAATACTTACATAAATTACACAAAAAGGACCAAACTATGGAATTTTGATAGTTTTCATGTTGGTTATGATTGCATTATTAAGATGGATATGAAATATCATGATCCAAATGATTAGGTCTTGAACGATATATTGTATTATATGTAGATGTTTACGAGTAATTATTAGATAGTTTTGGATTACGGACACATATATAGTACTTTCAACATATCGTAGGATAATATATTATTAAAAATTGATATTCATATCAACAATTTTTTACTATATATCATGACATATTGTGATAGCTTGGGAGTTCAATATTGTCATCCATACTCCTAATTAACTACCTAGTAATTATATGATGATTTATATAAAATAAATAAAACGTATCAAGTCTATTAACATGATTATTATATGTTTAATATTCTTTTGTAGGAGTAGCATTTATGGTGATCTTTTGAGAATTTATTATAATTCATTGCAAACAATATAATTAATCAGATATTGGCTGTCAAAGTTTTACGCTTTACTACCACTCAATTTACAACTTGGGCACGCCAAGTATCATGCATCAACGTACAATATGTGCATAATATATTCTTTCAATTATATTCCTAATCGTACATATAGTTCCATTAATCTTTTCTTTTTTGAGGCAAAAGTGTGACAAAATTCTATATGAAATTTGGTAGAACTCACATTTGAAAACTAGCTTACAAGGGAAGGGTGCCTATGAGTTTATAAACCATCAACCAATCTCATACTTAGTCGATATGGGATCGTAACAACCACCATGCTCCTCAACCGACGTCCATGACGGTCCCGACGCTCACACGGGCTGGCTTTGCACTAGGCCTTTTTCCTAGCTCCAGGCGAACACTGCCATGCCGGCATCACCCTCCGTGCCGCACGATTGCAACCGTCACAACATGACCTTAGACATGGGGTGACTCTGATACCACTTGTTATAAACTCATTAGGTAGAACTCACCTTTAAAAATTAGCTTACAAGGGAAGGGTACTTAAGGGCTTATAAACCATCAATCAATTACATACTTAATCGATGTGGGATCGTAACAAATTCTTTGATAATATTTCTCACTAAATTACTTTGTAAGTTCATGACCAAGGACAACTATATTCTATTTTGGATAAAAACATCAAGTATCGCAACCATCCTTGATACTTGTCCAAACTTCGAAGTAATTGATTCCTCCTCCATGTGATCCGGCCCTTTCTTTCCAAAAGTCAGTCACAGGTGGAAAATGTAGATGTCACATTCTTCATCTGTTAATTGCATGGGTAGAGACATTTTTGTAAATGCATAATCAACTTCAAAAACTAAAAAGAAACATGCTCTATCAACTTACTGGCCAGAAAAAGTTAAAGAAGAGAGGAGAGGAGAACGGCATAGCATAATGCAGGTGGTGTATAGGATCTTACATTATTTGAGAGGAGTAGCTCTTGATCTTTGTAATATTTATTAGTATTATTTTTATGAAGAGTTATATTATTTATTAATTTTTATTTATAAGTTTGAGAAAGTTGAATTGTTTTTTGTGTTTTGTTTAGAAATTTAAAAAAAATTGTAATGATTAAGTAATGAGTAAATAAAAAAGTTGAATATTTAAAATTGAAGAGTGTTTGTATTTATGTGATATATATTTGGAAAGGAAATTATAAAAATGTTTGGACATATCAGTACTTCTCAATCATAGGAAAAAAGTTTTACTCCAAGTATCTTTTAGTGCTTTGGTTAATCCCATTGAAGGGAAAGTATTAAAAAAACAACAGATCTAAGACATATTATTCATATAGTACTTTACGTGGCCAATAAGACAAGTAACAAATGATACTTGGCGGACCCCATTATTATTATTATATTATATATACATAGTAGAGTTGAATGCTCTCTATATATATCATCATCATTCATAACCTTTACCTTACAAATCATATAGATGAAAGCCAATTAAAGTGGAGCTGAACTGGGAAGCTTTCATTAATTTGTTGCTGTGAGTATTAATGATGGTTAATATTACATGCTTTGTATTTATATATATGCTTTTTTCCAAATAATTTTTGTTAATTAACTTAATTTTATATGCCAGAAAAGCTGATAGCAAGACTTACAGAATACGACTACTAGAGAACAAGCTAGCCATCCATCATTGATCAGAGGTTCAAACCACATCCATCCAATCTGAAAATCTGGTCCCATTTTTCAGGTAATTGAGAATAATTTGAAAGGGAAAAAAAATAATGCATGAGAATACCAACATCGTGCATGTATGTATATATAGGTTTGCAGTCATGACTAATTTAAAGAATTTCTCTCTACCTCGTTTACATATTTATTATTTGTTGTATGTAATATATATAGAGAGGCCAATGGAGAATATCCAACATTTTAGCCACAATCATCCCTTGACGTTAGTCCTCCTCAACAAAGTGGATGGTTATCTTGGTTACTGTAGAATATGCCATGAAAAAATAAAACGGGTTTCTGATGATGGTTACGGATGCAAAGAGTGCGGTTTCTACATACATAAGTTATGTGTTGTATTTCCCTATGAGTTGCAGCATCCCTCACATCCCAAACATCTTNGTGTAATATATATAGAGAGGCCAATGGAGAATATCCAACATTTTAGCCACAATCATCCCTTGACGTTAGTCCTCCTCAACAAAGTGGATGGTTATCTTGGTTACTGTAGAATATGCCATGAAAAAATAAAACAGGTTTCTGATGATGGTTACGGATGCAAAGAGTGCGGTTTCTACATACATAAGTTATGTGTTGTATTTCCCTATGAGTTGCAGCATCCCTCACATCCCAAACATCTTCTTCTCCTCGAACGACATTATTGGGAACGATGTGCTAATTGCAACTCCAATAGGTTCGAGTTTAAATATAAGTGTGCTCATTGTCATCAGTTTTATCTTTGTCCTGAATGTGCATTTCTACCGCTCACCAAAAAGGCTAAAAATCACGACCACCCATTGACCCTTATAGAGAAATTCTCGTCATTCATGTGTGATCATTGTTTGGAGACAGGCAATGGCATGCCTTACTTTTGTCTCACTTGTTCGTTTATGGTCCACTCAAAATGTACATCTTCACCATTGATTGAATGGTCACCCACCATACAAACTGCAATTCACAGCCATTCATTGACCCTTGTGCCAAGATTTCTGATCTCCCTCACTTGCAATGCTTGTGGGAATGAAATTAAGGGCGGGTTTTACTTTTGTGCCACTTGTTCATTTGTTGCCCACTTAGACTGTGCCCTTTTACGATCAATCATCAAAGTAAGAAGGCACAAGCACCCTCTCAATCTCATCAACTCTCTTCCAGCCAACCAATCCAAACGTAGAGTAGTGTGCCAACTATGTGCTAAGACAGTGGACATGAACTACTGGGTTTATAGTTGCTCAAGTCAAGATTTTGTTGCTCACCTTCATTGTGCTACAACGAAGAAAGAAAGAGACGAAACGTTTGTGCCGAACTCTAAAGAAGATCATCGTGATAAATCTATTGACAGCTTATTACCATATACTGTCAAAAAGACCAAACTAGAAGGAGACGGAACTGAAATACGTACAGAAATCAAGCATTTCAGTCACGAGCATGACTTAAAATTACTCACAGATGAGCTTGAGATCAACAAAAAGTGCGATGCGTGCATAAGGTCTATCTTTCTCCATTTTATGAATGTGCTCAATGTGGATTCTTTCTTCACATATCTTGTGTTGAATTACCAAGAGAATTGCAAAACTCACTTCATCAACACCCCCTCCAGCTCCACTCAAGAGAACAAGAGATTTTTCGATGCAATGCTTGTTTGCGTTCGTGTAACGGCTTCGATTATCGTTGTGACGAATGCGGCTTTCATCTTGATGTCCAATGTAGTTTAATCCTTGACATCCTTACACATCCTAGTCACGAACATAACCACCAGCTAGTTCTTGCTAGCTCATTAGAATATAACACTTGTAGTTCTTGTGGATCAATGGAAAAATACAATTTTAGTTGTGTTGATTGTGAATTCATTCTGGACTTCAAGTGTTTGACACAACTGCATACGATGAACTACGAGAAACATGATCATCCGTTCACACTTTGTTATACTTCAGAAGATGACTCTGGTGAATATTACTGTGATATTTGTGAAGAAAAGCGAGATCCAAAGCGTTGGTTCTATTATTGTGCTAATTGCAGTTATCCTGCTCATCTTGAATGCATTCTCGGGGGGATATACGTAAATATCAAGCATGGAAAAACTTTCAAAGATGATTATCTTCACCCGCATCCTGTTGCTTTGGTTCATAAGAGTACTACTTTTGCTCCATGCTCGGAATGTGGCAATGTTATTAGAGAAGATTTTGCTTTTAAATGTGTCGAGTGTAATTTCATTATTCACCACCGGTGTCCTTAAAAGGAAATTGAGAGAAAGACAATATTATGCATGTTGGTATTTACATGTAATACGAATTACATGGAGAATTGTTGTAAAGGTCAGTACTTCATATGTATCCATGACTTATTACTTTCTTGTTGAAAAGAACTTAAACTTGATTTTAAATATAAACAGTTACTTGTATATATTGTTTAACAAATATTTAGTGGCCGGTTATTAAAAGAAGAAAACAAGTGTAGGCGTAGGTGGTTGAATTAAAGTTAATTATATATTTGTGATGATGAGTGAAGAGGCCGTACTTATTACATGCAACAGGATCGATGATAAATAGTACTCTAATTGTATATATATAGAGACATTAATTAATTCATATTGGTAGCTAGGTACTATTAATTTCATGAAATCTTATGATTGGAGACTTGTTTTATGAAATCACCATTAACATATGATTTAACAAGAAAATTAAAATCATAATTAATAAAACGTATTCGTTCCTAGAAGTTCGTAGCTTTGAGACAAAAAGCACAATGAATAGCGACAACGACAAGGGCAGCTCTTGCTCTACTGGGGTTTTGAACATTTGCCCCATCTGCCTCAGTCGACCCATCGTTCAATTAAGATTCCTACCTTGATATTAATTTCCCAACTCACGGGACCATTCAGCATTTTCTTTTTGTAAGGATGCTACTAGCAGGCCGCCTAGCCTTTACAGCTAGGCATATCGCTAGTTGAAACTTTTTTTTCATATTTTATTTTAAACATTTCTTAACATCCTTAATTATTAAGAAAAAATTAAAAAAAAATACACAATTTTACTAATAGTCACTTCCTTAATCATTAAATAAAAAATTAAAAAAATTAAAATACATGAGCGGTAAGATTAAAGGGCAAACTCATGA
>QEOT01001855.1:2013-14877 GCA_003123785.1 Pterocarya stenoptera
ATATATATATATATGTGACAGCTTTGTATAGTCGTAGTGGGATATTATTATTCAGTGATTAATTAGTATTTTATACAAAGTATTGTTTTATATATACCTGTATGCATTACAATCACTTTTGTTCAATCATCAGCACAGGTGCTGAATAATTTAGTTTGAAAAAGAAGATCAACAAGACCAAGTCCAACTAACCATTCCGTGATTAACGGGATGCTAATCCCACGTGTAACAAATATTACTCAATTTCTTATTTTTATATAAATATATGTATATTTATATATATCAATTTGAGCATTCCGATTGAATTAGGACTTAATTAATATTGTGCGAAGACACTAGAACATGATAAATAAAGTAGACTATACAGTTATTTTGTTCTTCACAGATTTGATTTATAATTATATATATATATATATATATTGTCTTCTTGGTCATCCTTTCTAACTTAAAATTACAGTGACAGATGGCCAGATCGAAGGGGAAAAAGGCCAAAACTCCCTCATGATCATGACATACAAAGATGTATATAAGCATTAAATCCAAACTATCAAAACGATTGATTACTTAGTAAACCGGCCGATAGAGATATTGATGATCTGCGATCGGGCGAGATCAGAGAAAGGCTCAATTCAACAACCACGGGACGCACCCGCTCCTTTCATCCTCCTAAAGGTGCTACACACCAACTACTCCACCATCAAAAGTAAAAGCAACGAAACTATCTTTATTTATTTATTTATTATTGTATATAAATTGTAAATGGGGGCTCAATTCACACGCTTTCTTCTATATTTGACACCTTCATGAAAGAGAGAGAGAAGAGTGGGGACCCGTTTGGGAAGCAAGAAGAAAACACAGAGACAAGAAAGGAGCGTGTGAGGACAAAGAGAAAAACAAAGTGGGGATGATGCAAATTAGAGAAAGAAATTGAAGGAAAAGCCCGTTTTCCTAGAGAAAGTTGAGCAACCTTTCACTGGCTCCTCCATTTCCTTTTACCTGTATAAAGAAACCTCCACGGAAGATCATCATCATCAACAAGAAGCCAAGCAAAGATCATCGATATTTGTCCGACTTTTCTTTGCAGAGAATATTGGTAGAATCAACCAACAAACATCTTATCTAGCTATATTATTATCACGAATAATAATGCTGCTACGAAACTCCATTTCCAACACCAAGAAGTTCTTCCAGAAAACCCTACAAAGCTTCAAGTCTTTGTTTTCCGAAGGCTACCAGAAGCTTCCCAAAACCCCTCCTCTTAATCCCTTTTCTTGCAGGCCGGCGAGGGCAGACATGAATGTCCAGCCTAGTTACAAAGACTTGGACAAGTTCTACGCCGACCGATGGGAGTCATCAGATAAAGACACGAAGAACATGAAGGCAAAGAAGGGAATTATCCAGAAGCAAAGTACTATGGCATCATCAACTCAACAGGAAAAAGAGGTTTACGGTGGGAGCTTCTTGAAGTTTTCGCAGGCAACTCCAGTGAAGAAGAATCATGTAGAAAGGAGATCAGAAGAATATGATCATCATCATAAGTACCATCATGAAGATGATCAGATAAAAAGCATACCCTACCAAAGGAGGAGACAAGAAAATTCTTGTTCTAAAGGTATGATGATGAGAGAGGGCGGGATCAGGACTTGCTTAGTGGCACAAAAGCTAAAGGAGATGGAGACGTTGGATATGGGGAATGTCGATCATTTGTTGGACATAGAAGAGGTCCTTCATTACTATTCTCGCCTCACTTGCCCCGCCTACCTCGACATAGTTGACAAGTTTTTCATGGACATTTACGAGGAATTCTTTGGTGCTGCAACGATAGCTTTAACGCCAGCAAGCAGCATCAATTCAAGGCTAAGGCAACGACGATCAGTGATGAGGTCCTAGACTTTCTCTTTCTTGGAGAAATTTGCTGAGTTATTGAAGGAAAATATCAGAGAAAACTTAATTGGAGAAATATAACCGATCAAGATCGACCTGGTGGCCGGAATTCTTTTCTTTGCGCGCACTTTGTGAATCCATTTTCACTTTCATTTTAAATTCACACTCTTGTCTTGATGATCTTTGATTGATTAATCGAAAATTGTTTGGGTGTTTCTAAAGGTTATTTAATTTTCTTTAATTAATCCATGATTATTAATGCATTGACGTACAATCAAGGGACTTTAATTTCTACAAATTATTTTTTTGGAACATCTTATACCACGTTACTGATTTTTTTTTTCTAAACAAAATTGATATATTATAATTAAAGAACACAGAAATAGATGAGTAAGGGATCATTGAGAATCCGATCATAAAGACCATTTCTTACTAATGCAGATATTTTGATTCGTGAATTTATTTTTAATGCGCTGTGTACGTAATTGTTAATACAGAGAAGGAAATTCAGTACCGCCCACCAGTGATTCGGTTCCCATTAATATATATTGACGGTCCGATATATGTCTTAATAGATTGTATATATGAATGTTGTAATTATTCGAGTATCAATTTTCATATATAGAAAAATACTATTTACCATTATCATTTTCTCATAATTTTTAGGTACATTAATTTAATTATAACCAGTTGGAAGATATATAAGACGTATATATTATATGATGATAAATAAATTTCTAATTATTTGCAGATAGCACATAATTAGAAGAAAATAATTAAAAGGATAATATTGAATAACACATTTATTTTGATATTTTAGATTACCAAATATAATATATATATGATAATTATTAAAAACATAAAGTGTAATCATTATTGTTTTATTAAAAAGAGCCAGGATGAAAAGAATATTTCTCCTTTTAGGGTTACTATTAATTTCTTACAATTTTCTAATCAGAATATCTTTTATAATTTGGAGAGAGATGGAGTACTACACGTACGCATGTAGATTTCTCTGTACCTAATACTGAGTTACATATATATTACCACCTACAATGTGGTATCATTAATTTTATAATATTGTGGAATCAATTGATTCATGTGTCTATTTCTCTGTAAATTATAAAAGATATTTACCTCATAAATTATAAAAGATGTTGATAATTTGATCCTTTAATAACACCTGGCCGGCTAGCCCCAATTACATTATGACTTCTTGCTATGCATCTTTTCCATTCCCCATACTGCATATGATGTTTTTTTTTAAATGTCAGACCCGGCCCTCATCACCGAATCCAACCCATCTCTCTCATGATCTATGTCTCTCTCCTCAATCTCTCTCTCTCTCTCTGCTCAAGCTCTCTCTCTCACCAAGCTGTCCGGTTGATTCAACAAGGAGGGGAAACTCAAAATACAGAACCGGTTGACACGTAGGGTGTGAGGTCATGTGGGGTTTGATCCAGTAGCTAATGAGAAGATTTTCTTTTACATTATATTATCATGATCAACGACATATTATGATAAGTAGGACGCGCGTGCGTATATTGATAATAAAAGTGAGATGGGTGTGAATTACCTGGCTGGACTTCACTCAGTCTATTATTTTCAGTGGGTCGAATCACGTACATATTGCAAATATCGCACAAGCAGCTTACTTTGATGCATGTAATTCGGACTTTACCTAAATGTTGCGACACAAAGAAATACACAATCATTATCATAACAGGACCTAACGCGTTTCACACTGTACATTATCATAACAGTTTCCCAATATTTTCTTCTTTTTTTCAAAGGTTCTCTTAAAGTTTTAATTTTAAATGAAGGTAATTAAAAGTATATATTAATTTTTTGTTTTGTTAATTTTTGATCGTTTGAACATGTACCTAGAGTCGTTTTGATAGTTTAGAATGCAGCATGTAAAACCAAAGAAATTTGAAAGCATAATGGCAAGTACTGCACTTATTCATTTTTTAGATTATTTTCAAATATTGGAGAAATTGCAAAATAAAAGGTTTTTTTTACAACAGTGAAATGTACCAATTTAGGAACGTATATATACTAAAACTCAGCATATAGAAATAAATATATAGTGTCTGAAGAGGAAAAAAAAAACTACATTAAAGAATTCGAAAAGCACACCTTCAGAATTAATGTCTAATTAATCAACAGTAGAGACAAAGTTTAGCACGTTGATTTTCTTGAGTTTAATGGGCTGAAGCTGCTCAAGGCCGGGCCTGGGCTTGTAAACGTTACATCAGACAGATAGAATAGAATTTGTTCAGGCTGACAACGAGAGTGGGCATTTTCTTTTTGGTAGGCTTCTAACAAATGGGACAAGACAACATTAATGCTGAGCTTTCACAAGTATTACCGATCATATCATAGCAATCAGCAGAATGGACTTGAAAAGTAAGACAACTTCTGTAACAGATTAGTAATGGAAAGTAGAATGGTAGAAGTTAAATAGTGATAACTGTATTTCCTCAACGAACAACGTAGCCACACTTTTTTTTTTTTTTTTTAGGGAAACCACCTCTACAAAACAATAATAAAATAATATTCCAGATGATTTGTCACTTTCCCGCACATGCTAATATACTAGAAACAATAAATTACTAAGAAGTCCTTACTCTAAATGGGCTCCTGGCCCATATAACACTAACTTGTATCTAAAACATATAACTAAGATAGATGTTGGGCCCGTACTAAGCTCACGACCCATGTTGCCTTTTTTAATTGATAACTCAACTTCCTTCTTTCGTGGCCCATTACTAAGCACACGCATCTCAACCCATGATAGCATCTTTACCTTAGGGTTCCTTCACGACAACTTAAGCTTCAGAAGTTTCAGTTCACTTTGATTCTCCTTCCAGCCGCCGTATCACAACTCCCTCCCTCGTCAGAAAACCTTGCCCACAAGGTGAGGAAAATCTTCCCAAAGACAGTGGTGCAACTCCCACGAAGCCTCCTTTGCCTTCTGCCCATATCATTTGATCAACATCTCTACTAAAGGTTGGTTCTTGACTTTCTTCAACCTTCTCTGCAATACTTCTTTTGGTTCGGGCTTAATGACCCCGTTATTGTCTACAGGAGGTAACGTTGTAAGTGGTAACACACCTTGCCTGAGTTTGGATTTGAGCTATGAAATATAGAAAACATTATGGATTTGAGTCGTGGGTGAAAGCTTCAGGCAATACGCCACTTCGCCGATCCTTTGTTCCACTTGGTAAGGATTGTAATACCGAGACAAAAGCTTGAGACTTTGGCGACGGTTGATCGACAACTGCCGGTAAGGTTGTAATTTGAGTAAGACCCACTCTTCGATCTAGTAAACTCTTTCCTTTCTCTTGCTATTGGCATACTTCTTCATACTTTCTTGGGCTTTAACTATGTTCTGCTTTAACAGGCCCCACAATTGCTCACGACTTCTCAAGGTAATCTCTACTTCTTCCAACCTTGCTGTGCCTCAGATATAACTAATTAACTTGGGTGGACTGTATTCGTATAATGCCTCAAATGGAGTTATTTTTGTAGATGCATGCATGCTCGAATTATCGCACCACTCTGCCAATTCTATCCATTGAGCTCAATCATTTGGTCTGTCACCCACATAACACCTTAGATAATTTTCCACCCATTTATTGACTGCCTCTATTTGACCATCCGTTTGTGGGTGGTAAGCAGTACTAAAGGCCAGTTGGACCCCCTATAACGAAAAAGACTCTTTCCAAAACCTACTTGTGAAAGTAGGGTTTCAGTTAGAGATGATGGAATGTGTCATTCCATGTACCTTAAACACATTTTTCAGAAAGAGCTGCACCACCACCTTAGCAGTGTAGGGATGACAAATAGGCACAAAATGACAATAATTTGTAAACCTGTCCACTATAACCCATAAAGCATTAAATTTTCTAGAGCTAGGCAACCCTTCAACAAAATCCATGGTAATATATGTCCATGGTTTTGAGGGGATGGACAAGGGTTGTAAAAGCCCACTGAGGAGAGAGTTGTCTACCTTCACCACTTGACAGATGTCACACTCTTTTAGAAAGGCCTTAACATTAGCCTTTTGGTCAGGCCAATAGAAATCCCTTTTAAGCCTATGTAATGTTTTGTCAAAACCCATATGGCCACCCATAGGATTGTTGTGAAGTAACTCCAATATCTTTTGAATTAGGCCTTGATTAGCTGGTATATACATTCTGTTTTTGTAGAGGAGTAGTCCATTTTTCACTGTATAGGGGCTGTTTAAGTCCCGAGCTTGATATTTCTTCTATAACTCCTGCACTACTGGGTCCTCTGCATACGTGGCTTTAATGTCATTAACCCAGCCCCAACTAGGTAGAGATATCATAGATAAGGTTGTTGTACTATCTTCTCTTTGCCTAGATAAGGCATCTGCTACAACATTCTCACTTCTCCTTTTAAATTCTACCACAAAATCGTATCCTAAAAACTTAGAAATCCACTTTTGCTGCATAGTGGTTCCTATCCTTTGCTCTAACAGAAAATTAAGGCTTTGATGGTCAATTTTGACCACAAAAGCCAGGCCTAGCAGATATGGTTACCACTTTTGCACTGTTGAGACAAGTGCAAAGAGTTCCTTTTCATAAGTTGACGTTCCTACAACCCTACCCTTCAAAATTTTGCTGAAAAAGGCTAATGGCCTCTCAGCTTGCATCAAAACAGCACCAATGACCTCGCTCGAGGCATCATATTCTATTACAAATGGCGAGTGAAAATCAGGTAGTGCCAAGACAAAGGTTGGATTATTGCAGTTTTCAAGTTGTCAAAGGTAGCTTGTGCTTCACTAGTCCACTTAAAGCCTTCCTTTCTTAGCAGCTCTGTCAATGTTTTAGCAATAACCCCATATCCCTTTATGAACCTTCGACAATACCCTGTGAGGCTCATAAAACCTCTCAAATCCTTCATAAACTTTGGGGTAGGCCAATCTAACATAGCTTTCAGCTTCTCAAGGTCAGCCCGTACCCCCTTCCTAGAAATGAGGTGGCCCAAGTATGACACCTCTTCAAATAATTGGTGCTGCCTTAAAGTATCAAATGTTATCTTTAAATGGTTCAAATGAGTTGCTGCATCTTGGTTATAAACTAAATATTATATAAAAAAAAAAAACTAAAATGAATTTTCTGAGATACGGTTTAAAAACCTAGTTCATCAAGCTTTGGAATGTTGATGGAGTGTTAATTAGGCCAAATGGCATAACAAAAAACTCTTAGTGCGCCTCATGTGTCCGGAAGGCAGTCTTTGGGATGTCCTCGGGCTTCACCTGTATTTGATGGTAGCCCGACCTTAAGTCAAGCTTTGAAAACACCTTAGCATTATGTAGTTCATCCAGCAACTCTTCCACCATTGGTATATGATATTTATCTTTAATAGTGGCAATGTTTAGTGCCCTATAATTGACACATAAACCCCACGTGCCATCAGCCTTCCCTACCAACAAAACAGGTGATGAATAAAGGCTTTGACTAGGTCTAATAACCCTAGAATCCAGCAACTCACTAACAATCTTTTTGATTTCATCCTTTAGAAAGTAATGATAACGATAGGGTTGGACTGAAATGGGGTTGGTTCCAGGTTGTAGATTGATGGCATGGTTGTGGGAATGGATTGGGGGGTAAGCCTTTTGGGGTGGCAAAAATGTCTAGGTAGTTTTTGAGGATTTTCTACATATTTTCTGGAATATGGTTGGACTACTGTTTGGCTGTATTTTTAATGAAATGTAAGAGCACCCCTTGTTTTCTAGTTGGCTACATTTATGGATGGACCTTTCTTCAATCCATGTAAATTATTAGAAACAGTAAATTACTAAGAAGTCCTTACTCTAAATGGGCTCCTGGCCCTTACAATATTGACTTGTATATAAAACATATAACTAAGATAGATGTTGGGCCTGTACTAAGCCCACGACCCATGTTGCCTCTTTTAATTGATAGCTCAGCTTCCTTCTTCCTTGGCCCATTACTAAGCCCACGACAGCATCTTTACCCTAGGGGTCCTTCACGATAGCTTAAGCTTTAGAAGTTTCAGTTCACTTTAGTTCTTCTTCCAGTCGTCATATCACAACTTCATGGAGACAAAACTATCAGTTTGCAAATTTGAAGTTATAAAAGAGATGATGGATTATGAGGGATGTTTTTTTATGGAGTAGGGAAGTGGGAATTGAGATTGTGAATTTTTCCTGTCACCACATTAATGCAAAAATTTTACATGAGAGGAAGAATGTACTATGGTTATTAGCAGGCTTCTATGGCCACCACCCTGAGGTGATTAAAAGAAGAGCAACTTGGAATCTTTTGTCATTGTTAAAACCATCTACAGATCAACCTTGGTGTGTTATTGGTGACTTTAATAAAACTGTAACTCAAGTTGAGAAAGTGGGAGGGAGACCTAGACCTTGAAGCCCAGATGGAAGATTTCAGACAAGCCTTAGACGTAAATAACATATATGATCTGGGATGGAATAGGCATACATATGAAACCTTTACAAAAGAGAGGTTGGATAGGGTTGTTGCTAAGACCTAATGGTCAGATTTATTCAGAAACAAAGAGGTAGAAGTCTTGGTAGCTAGACACTCTAATCATAAGCCTTTTCTACCAGAGGCAAGTGAGGAGAATCAAGTGGTGCAAAACAGAAAGGATTTTCAGATTTGAAGCCAAATGGGTTATGGATGAGGAAGGAGGGACAATGATAAAAGAGGCTTGGGCTAGAAATGCTGCAAAACAAAACCTACTAAGGAATTTGCAGAAAAAAAAGTATTGCAGAGGAAACGGAGGCTGCGTTTTGATGTTGAGGTAATATGAGATGATCTGAGTTGATATGTCATTAGTAATATTTTTTGGGTCCCTTTGATATGTGTTTGACTGTAAATAGGTTAAGACGTAATTTAATGTATGAAATATGTTGAGATGAGTTAACTTTTTTTATAGGAAGTTAAAAAAGTAATGGGTCCCATCAATGATTGGCTTGAGATGAGTTGGGTTGATTTCAACAACCAAACGCATCCTTAATTAGATGGAGCTCACAAAGAGATAAAGAGGCTGAGAAAGAAATAGTGCAAGAGAATGAAGGGATCTGTAATGTTGCTACAATTAAACTATTGTGAGCAAAATTGTGATTGCTGCTTGAGTAAGAAGATATGAAAGCGAAGTAGAAATCAAAGAGAACTTGGTGACAAGAATACAAAGTTTTTCCTCTCATGTGCCACTCAAAGAAGAAGAAAGAATCAAGTTCATCAAATTATAGAATCACAAGGCAAGTTTATGACTGAGCAAAAAGAGATTGAAGGGGTCTTTCACAAATATTTTCAAAGTTTATTCATATCTTCATACCTTTCTTTGGAGGCAATAGAAGAATGACTAAGAGCTGTTGAGCAAAGAGTCACTAGTGCAATGAATGAAGAGCTACAAAAGGAGTTTACAGGAGTTGTGGTGGAGTAGACTTTGAAGCAGATGGCTCCTTTAAAGTCCCAGGACCTAATGGATACGAGGCTTGCTTCTACCAAGCCTATTAGAGTGTTATGGGAGATGAGGTATGTAAAGTTATATTCAGTTTTTTTTTCTTTTTTTTTTGGGGGGGGGGCTCTAATTCCAAAAGTTATAAACCCTTCTCTACTTAGTGAATTCAGAACTATTAGTTTACGTAATGTCTTGTATACAATTGTTTACAGGTTGAAGAAGGTACTTTCTACCATTATTTCCATCAACTAAAGTGCTTTCGTACCTTGAGGACTCATAATGGACAATGTTATGATAGCTTATGAAATACTGCACACAATGAAGACAAGGCACAAAGGGAGAGTTGGTAGTATAGCTTACAAATTGGACATGTCAAAAGCTTATGACATGATTGAGTGTAGTTATTTGGAGGCTATGATAATGATGTAGGGGGATCCAAGTCAGATGATACTGAGTTATTAGATTACACGTTGACTGCGCTGAAATACCTTAAAGTGGCAGATCAATGCAAAGATGGCAGGAAATCGTGTTTTTTCCTTGATTGGGGCAATTTGGGTACGTTTCGGTATTTTGGCTATAACTTTGGCTACGAGTATCAAAATCGCGCATATGACGTCGATTCGGAAAGTTCTTTTTGGTGGGCACATCGTGGTCACTAGCTATGCTTGGTGTGCATCATTTTTTAGATCAAATTACACTATATTCTCATCTAAATCCCTATTTTTAGTTATTTTTTTGCCTTTTATGGTAATATTTTATTTATCATTTAGGAAATGATTTTGAACTCGAATTGGGCCAAATTTTATTACGTATTTATTTTTAGTGTAATTATTGAGATTTTACTATTTTTGATAAAATTCTGATATGGTCGATTTTCAGCTATTACAGCCCGGCTTGTGGGTTGATTTGGTCATTCTTGGATATTGACAATTTTGAATTGAACATTAGAGTCTTTTTCTCTGAGTTTTGTGCGATTCTATTGTCTTTATTTCCTATGAATTATCTGTTGAAACTAGCCTACAAAATAATCATTATTTTATCTGAAGTCAGATGAGGAGGCTTGGTTTTGGTAACAAGTGGACCTTTTTGATTATGAAGTGTATTACCTCAATAACATACTCAGTACTTGTTAATGGATAACCTAGGGATGTCATAAAGCCTACTAGATGAATAAGACAGGGAGACCCCATTTCCCTCTACTTATTCATTCTATGTGCAGAATGCCTAAGTTCTTTGATAGATTTTGCTGAAAGATTGAATGATATAGGGGGTAGTAGTCTTGAGGGGTGGCACAAGAGTAAATCACTTACTCTTTCGTGATGATTGTGTAATTTTTAGAAGGGCTAAGCTTGTTGAATGGTTGAAGATTCAAGGCTTTTTGAGCACATACGAAAAAACATCAGGTCAATGTTTGAACATATAGAAGACTACAATAATTTTCAGTTCCAACACTGGTATGTCTGTTAGGTCACAGATCCAACAAGTAGCAAGGTTATTTGTATGTGGAAGTTATGAGAGGTATCTTAATTTACCAACCATGGTGGGAAGATCAAGGTATAAAATTTTTAGAAAATCGAATGAGAGGGTTTGTACCAAAAGTAATAGTTGGAAGAATACCTTTGTATTGCAGGAAGGGAAGGAAATACTCTTAAATCTATAGAATAAGCCGTACCAACTTTCTCCATGAGTGTGTTCAAATTACTACTTTATAAGGAGATTTCTTCCATTATGACAAGATTTTGGTGGGACCATAAGCATAATTGACAAGAAAGTTCAGCGGAGAAGTTGGTTCAAAATGGGTGAATTAAAGAAGAAATGTGGTATGGGTTTTAGAGACATTGAAAGTTTCAATAAAGCGATGCTTGTTAAGTAATGTTGGAGAATGTTGAATCATCCTTACTCATTAGTTGCAAAAATAATGAGGGAGAAATACTTCAAACATGGAAAGCTATTAGATGCTAAGCTTGGGTGTGGCTTTTCTTTTATCTGGAGAAGCTTGTAGTCTTTCCTTGACTTAGTGAAGGAGGGTCTAATATGGAGGCCGAGAGATGGTAGTGACATCAAGATCTGGAAGGAAAAATGGTTGTCAACCCCTACCTCTCATCGTGTGCAATCTATTGTTAAAAACTTACCCAGTGATTCAAAAGTATAGCAGCTTATTAATACTGATACTGGTACATGGATGGAAACTTTGATTTATGATACTTTTGATGAAAATGAAGCTAATGCTATATGTAGCACACCTCCAAGCAGACTAGGTACTAAGGATAAAATGGTTTGGGACTTGCTAATAATGGAAAATTTTCAATTAAAAATGCTTACCATCTTTAGAATTCAAGGATGAACATGGTGAAAAAAGATGCCTCGGATATGGCTGAATCAGAATCTAGTTGGAACTTGATATGGGGACTGAATGTACAAGGAGTAGTGAAGCACTTCATCTGGAAGGCTCTTGTCATGATTTATTTCCAACCAGACTTAATCTCTTCAAGAAGAACATCATAGAAACCAACTTGTGCCCAGTTTGTGAAAGGGAACCTAAAACAATTGTCCATGCACTTTGGAGTTGTCTTGTAGCATCATCAAAGCATGATAGTCTAGTGCAAAGTGGAGTAGCACAGAGTTTGACCTTTTGGATCTGTGGAAAAGGCTGAATTTGTATCTAAAAGTGGAAGAGGTGGCATTGGTGGCAAATACTATGATGAGAATCTGGTTAAGAAGAAACTTACTAATCTTTGAAAATAAGTTTGAACCCTCGGGAAGTGTATTAAGAAGTGCTAAATATGGTTTGGATGAGTTCATCTCAGCCCAGATTAACCAACAAAAAATTCGAATTTCAAGAAGCAATGACAGACAGTTGACCAAGTGGGAAAAGCCATCAGGTATTGCAATCAAAGCAAATTGGGATGCAGCTATAGATGTTTAGCCTAGGAGAGTTGGTATTGGAGTTATTGTCAGGGATTCAGAAGGAGATATGGTGGCTTGCTTGTGCTCAAATGTTGGTCATCTTATGAAGTCAATTGTAGTAGAGGCTCTTGCATTGAGGAGAGTAATGGTATTATGCTTAAAGCTCGGAGTCTCGGGTGTGATTTTGGAGGGAGATTCTCATATGGTAGTTAAAGTAGCAAATACTAAGGAGGAGATCTGGACAAAATAGGAGAATATCATTGATGATACCAGAAGGCTACTTTTTGGAAGTTCACATTAGAGTGTTAAGTTTATTTATAGAGACTCTAACAATATAACACATAAACTTGCAAAGCTAGCTTTTAATTTTTCTAAAGAGAATGTGTGGATAGAGGATGATCGTATACAGATTGCTAATTCTATACTGAGTGAAAAATATTGTAATGACTGTGTTTGCTGATATTCAATAAAGATATCATCTTTGATTTATTTTTTTTAAATCATCGTAGTCAATGAAAAATATCTTGGATTGGATTTTTAGGGAGTATATCGTTAAGGTATTATAAGATTAATCTTATGTCAGATTTCCATCTA